>JAOEGS010014903.1:0-10328 GCA_025447755.1 Corythornis vintsioides | reverse complement strand
AGTGCTGAGTACAGGGGCACAATCACCTCCCTGCTCCTGCTGGCCACACTGTTCTGATCCATGCCAGGATGCTGTTGGCTTTCTGGGCTGCTTGGTCACACTGCTGGCTCATATCCAGTTGGATGTTCTGATGGGATGCATTTCCCCTAGTCTGTACAGACAGAGGGAACAGAGCAGGGCTGGACTTGGGGAAAGGAGGAGAGTGACCGTCCCTGTGAGCGAATGCAGCCCAGGAGGATTTTAGCCCCTTGCTGATGTGTTTTGCCCTCTGGCAGCTCAGCTTATGAAGAACACAGGAATGATCTTGGCCAATGACAGCAACGCTGAGCGCCTGCGGAGCGTGGTGGGGAACTTGCATCGCCTGGGGGTCACCAGTGCTGTCGTGAGTAACTGCGATGGACGCCAGTTCCCCAAGGTATGTGCCTGTCTGCTTTTGGGTGTCCTCACCACGCTTACCTAGAGCTGCTGTGCTCTCCCTTCAGTAAAGCTGAGTTCTCCAAAGCCACTTGTCACAGGAGGATGAGCAGAGCTGCTGGGGAGCGTGTGTTTGTTATTTGATATGGGGACAAGAAGGTGGGGAGGGAGCAGTGAGGAATCTCTCCTGCCTTTCCAGTCTTATGGTTCATCTTATGAAGTCCTGGGTGACTTGGTCTAGGTGATCCTGCTCAGGCAGGGGGGTTGGACTAGATGATCTAGGTCCCTTCCAACCCCTAATATCTGTGAATCTGTGAATCTTCTAGTCTTGGTGTTGTTCTGAGTCTCCACCTGTGAGCACAATTTCAGGTGTGCATCTGCCTGCAGGTGATCGGAGGGTTCGACCGCGTCTTGCTTGACGCCCCATGTAGTGGAACAGGCATCATTTCCAAGGACTCTGCTGTCAAAACCAACAAGGTGAGTGACCAGTGAGGATACAAGATGGGGACTCATACTGGAGTCATGAGAGAAAGGACTTCGGGGCAGTTTTGTTCTCGAGAGATGTCTTCAATAGTGACACTGATTTTTTTCCCCTTCCCTTTCCTATTCTGTGCTCTGTACTAGAGCTATTTCTTTTTTTTTGTTTTTTTTTTTATATTAGTTCTGTAGAAGACTCCACAATCTTCTGTATCACACGTGCTTTGCTCTCTTGTCATCCCTCCATCCACAATAGAGGCTTGAGGTGCCCTTTCTGTACGTCTGATATCCCAATCTCTCTTTCAGGATGAGAAGGACATCCTGCGCTGTGCTCACCTGCAGAAGGAGCTGATTCTTAGTGCCATCGATTCAGTCAACGCTGCCTCAGAGACAGGGGGCTACATTGTGTACTGCACTTGCTCTGTCATGGTAACTCCTTGCTGTACTCTGCTGTGGTCGTTGCCTGCTTGGGCCACTTGGTGAGCTTTGGATCCTAATGCTTAGTATCTGGCAGGTGGAGGAGAACGAGTGGGTTGTGGATTACGCCCTGAAGAAACGCAACGTTCGTCTGGTAGCCACAGGACTGGACTTTGGCAAGGAAGGCTTCACCAGGTGGGTGCTTGGTCACAAGCCACACAGGTGACTATTCCTTGGTGGCCAGGTTTGAGCAGAGGCCTTACATCATTTCTCTCACCCCCACTTTCTTCTCCAGGTTCAAGGACCGTCGCTTCCACCCCTCCCTCAAGTCTACGCGGCGTTTCTATCCCCACACGCACAACATGGATGGGTTCTTCATTGCCAAGTTCAAGAAATTCTCCAATGCTATCCCCCAGGCACAAAAAGGTAACCTGGTGCTGGAGCTCAGTTGAGCTGCTCTCACAGGCTGCTTCCCCTGCAGAAGTCACGTGGGTGGTTCTAACAGCACCTCTCTCCTTTCTTTCAGATGAAGAACCTGCTGTGGAAGCAGCAACTCCATCCACTGTCCCCGAAACCATTGTGGAGCCTCAGGCAAAAAAGATGAAGCTCGTGGGATCAAAAGTTGACAAAGAGCAGAAGCCACCACAGCCTGCTTTGAAGAAGAGACATTCGTTGCAGGCACAGAAGAGACCCTTGAAGGCTGGCAGGTCTTCTCCCAAAATGATGCGTTCTCAAGTCTCTAGCAGGAAAAAACACAGAGTGAAGCTGAATGGACAGTGAGAGGAACTGCTTTTCCAGGTCTTTGGTGCCCTCTGGGAGAGTAAAAGGCCAGGGGCTGCTGCAGCTGTGTGTGTACCACCTTGTCTCTCCTGCTGTTGGCAGGTAATCTCTGCAGCCATGTGTGCCTGGGACAGCTGTAGGCCTCTTTGCTCCTTCTGCATCAGGGACTGATGCACTGACCTATTAAAAGTGTCACGCTCCTACTCGAGTCTTGTCCTTCTCCCTTGAACCCAGAATGCAGGATTCTGCCATGTCCTCTTGCTCCTCTGCCACAGAAACCTCTTCCACCCCCATCTGATGCTCTGGCATTTCTGGTGTCTGTTCCTACACTTTGCAACATGGATTATTTGTGAAAAAGCAGGAGGAGCTGAGATTCTAGATGCCTGGATGAAGGTTGTGTGGTGCCTGTCAGCAGAGTGCTTCAGAAGGACAGGGATGGATCTCCTAGGCCAGTGGTACTGTGCTTGTCCTTAGCTCCTTATTGTCACTGTGTGCTCACCCTTATCCTCTTGTTCTTGACTTTATGTAGAGTTACATCTCCTTGAGATGTAACAAGCCATGGTCTGGGCTGTTTCTATTTAAATGTCAGCCCCTGTCCCTTTCTCTTGTCAGTGTGAGTTGTTAACTCTCTTTCACAGAATCACAGAATGTTAGGGATTGGAAGGGACCTAGAAGACCATCTAGTCCCTTTGGTTCTGTTCTTCAGTGTAGAGACAAGTTGACAACAAGCTTTGCACCAAGTGTGCTCTGCAGAGCTGTTCCACCACTGTGTGTGTGGAGTTGGGTGTGTAACAGAACCAAGGCATAACTTGATTGCTAACCCAGCTCACATGAGGCTTTCCCTTGATTTGTTTTCCTTCCCAAGCTTTGGGTTCATGGGAGAACTTGCCATCCTGTTCCAGTGTTTGGTGTTGAAGTCAGCTGAACACAGTGGACTGTAGGATCTAGGGAATCCTGCCTGTCTGGGTCAGCTCTGTGAGCTTGCTGCTTGCCTGTCTTTCATCTAGAGACTCCCTGAGACACATGCACACACACTATGGATTCAGACCAGACTAATAACCAGAAACCCTTGGTGTTTTTTTTGGCAGCACTGCAGCAGGTGCCAGGAAAACACAAACAGCACCCACAGGACATGAAAGGCAAAAAAGGCTTAACTCTGTTTTTACTCCCTGATGCATCAAACCTCGAGCACGCTAGTGAGTTGTGTGCACACAGTCAGGGATTGCTGGTAGCTGGCTCTTGGGCAGATCACAAGCCCAATATCTGGCTCTCAGATGGCCTGTTCCTGGGCTAGTGCAGTTTGCAGCTTTCCAGCAGCTGGGAAATGCCAACACATGTGGAGGAAAGAGCTGGGATTAGTTTAACGCGAGGCCAGGACAGATGGGGGTATTTGGGTGCTCAGCCAGACAGAAACAGCCTCTGTGTGACTGCCTCCTATTTATTCCTCCTGCTTCCCATGCTCACTTCTCCCTGATTTAGCCTTAAGCCTTCCTTGCCCTTCCCCTAAACATCCTGTAGCAGGTCTTGATACCACAATCTTCCTTAAAACTTCACCTGTTGAACTTTACACAGTCCTACAATTTCCCTCAGAAATCCCATAACAAATTTGCTCTTTCTTGTGGAGCTGATGATTTGCTTTTTTATCAGTTGTGAAGTTCCTGGCTAAAGTTCTACAAGGTTCCTGCAATTATTCTATCAGTGTCTCAGGAGTCCTGATCTTTGTTACAGCCCAGTGTTATCTTCTGTTTTTTTACAGCTTATGTATCTTTGTCTTTATTATAACTGGGGGGTTTTGTGTTATTTTCCTTTTGTGGGGGGATGGGTGTTGAGTTTGCAGTTTTGTGTTGAATAGCCATTAACTCAATATCCTCATAGTTTAAAATAATTTTTTCCCCATGCTTCCCTGTGAATTAGGGCAGGGAGGAGCCTCTGTATGCAACCATCTCACTCCACATTTCTATGCTGAGGTCTGTTACATTCCTGATATGCAGGACACCAGTAAATTTTTCCAAGGTCTTTCAAAAAAATTGAGTAATTGCTAGGTGCCATTAGAGAAGGAATTGTTAGGTAGCAAAATGGAGAAAATTATTGTATCCCTGTAAAAAATCACCTTGCTGTGCATGGACTTCTAAACTGTGTTTCTATCTTCCATCTCAATAAGGATTGTAAACTGGGAAGTGTTGAGGGAGGACAAATCTATCTGAAATTGTGGGGGTGAAACCACACTGGTGCCTTCCCTCTGTGTCTGATGTGCTGGTCACACTAGACTGTTTGCAGTTTGCAGATGCCTTCATGCTCTGAGAATCTTTTGCTACCTGAAAGCTTGAGATTTATTTTTTTTTAAATGTGACTACTTGATAATTTTCAGTGCTTCCTTTAATGTATTTGAGTATCTGAAAGCTAGGGATTAAGGGGCTTGTGAGTGCTGAGATGGGGCAAAGCAAGAACTGAGGCAAAGCAAGGGTTGAAAGCAAATCTGAGGAGTAAAAATGCTATCATAAACTAGAAGTTGCTTGAGAGAGGTCAGTAACATGTCGTGATATCTGTTCCCTGTGCACAAATGTTACTGGGGTGGCATTTAATGGTGGGGGGGGAAGAAAAGGGTAAGCAGTTGTGTATATTGGAGCCTTAGCAGGGTGGAATTAAGATGGCTGGCTGGCAGCTCCTTATTTTGACTAGTTGGAGCTGCTGTTGGTGGTTGTAGCCATGAAACCTCCTTATCTTTTGATTTACACTGGTTCTGGAGGCCTCACTTTGACTAAGTAGCTGCAGTTCCTTAAACCCAGGTGGAAATTTACAGCTTGTAGTCTCAGACTTCAACTACTACTCATGCTAAGTGAGTGAAGCTAAGCAAGCAGCATACTAAAGCAAACAATATTGTACCTCTCAATGATTCATTCTATTTAAAACTTACCTATTCACACTAAACAACTATTATCTCTTAACAGGGAGACCCTCTTAAGAGGATATCAGCAAGTCCTACCTGCCTGATGTAGTCAACAGGGGCTTGTTGAGAATTGTAAAGGTTGGCTGTCCTGGCTGTTGGCTGTAGTGTACAGAACTAGGGTATTCAGAGAGAACAGAGAGGTGGAATATATATGACCCTTAAAAAAACCCCCACCACAACTTGAGGAAAGCAGTGAAGCTAATTTGAATAGGTTTGACCTATGAAACACTTCTGCAAGGAGGAGGTACTAAGCTATAAGAGGATCCATGATCTGTGAGAGGGGGAGCATCCCAAAATGACAATATATAGATGATTCAAATGAGAGGCAAGGTAAGGTGTATGATTTTATTAGGTAGTTAGCCATCTGGGGAATATACCTTGATCTGCTTGTGAAGTGCAATGGTAGACTCATCTATTCTTACTGTGCTGTCAGAAACTAGAGACACAGCCCTGCAAGAGACCTGAAATTTCTGCTGTTTTGCTGAGGGGCAGAAAATATGGTGCTTTTTTTTCTTGGCCTTAAAAATCTGTGGAAGATAATTATCAGCATGCCTGTGTATAACTGCCTGATTTTACATTGGCTCCCTGTACAATTTTAAGCACTGCAGTGACCTTTAGTGAGCAGCTCTGCATCTCAGCAAGGTGGGCTCTAGCAGTTTCATTGCTGAGCCTGAGCTGATAATCCCAGGGCAGGAGCTGTTGTAGGGTCTGGAGAAGTGCCAGAGGTTTTGTTGTACCAAGAAGGGAAGATGAGGAGGAGGAACTGCTGTGCTGGTGTCAGGTTGAGGCCCAGTGGGGGAGTGTTGTGGTGCCTTGGGTAGCAGAGTTGTCACTAGGCTCTGGGCTTCCACAGGAGTAACTAGAAGAGTAACTAAAGTAATTACATAAAGCCCTTTGCCCCAGCCAATCTTCTGTGTCAGGAAGAATTCTTTATCCCAAGAAGTATCCTGAGCAAGGGAATCTAGGGAAAAAGGTGGCTCTGCACTGCCCTATCCTCTCCAGCAGTCAGCAGGAGTGCTGGTGGGAAAAAGAGGGGCTGGAGGTCTGCAGCCCAGCCCCCTGCTGTAAGGACTGTCCTGGCACTAGGTCACATCACTATGGCTTTGCATAGCTAAGCCCTTGAGAACCACCAAGGGTGGAAATCCAGCCACCTGCTGCAGTGCTGTGCTGGCCTCCTGCTTGGAAAGCTTTTCCTGATGAATGGCAGTGTCTTCCTCCACTGGAACTCACCGACTCCACTTGCTTTAAAACAAGTTTCTTGCGAAGAGCTCCCTCTTGTCCATCTATCTTCCTCTTCCCCCTGGCTGTTTACGTGGCAGCATTGCTGCTGGGTGCACAGCTCCCCGCTGCCTGCTGTTGCAGCAAGGATTCTCCTGCACTTGTCCACGAAGCAAACCTTCCTGCCATCCCAAAAGTACTGCTTGCCAGGGCTCAGCCTTTCTGATCAAAGAGCGGGGAACAGCTGCTTAGGAAGAAGAAAGACGTTTAAAAGGAGATGACAAGGAGAAGGAACGTTTAGTTTCCTTTCCAACCTAAGGGAGGGACTGAAATGCAGTTTATGACTTCCAGAGGTCATGGGTGTACGATGGAGGATGGGAGAGGAGGTGTTATAAATGCAAACAGAGGCTGAGTGCCGCTCTCACTGCCCCGGGGGAAGACCCCACGGGTGGCCAGCCGGCCAGCCAGGTACCACCGGCTCTGTGGTGATGGACCCATCGCTTTGTGCACAGCCTCCTCCCGCTGGCTGCCGGGGCCGGGACAGCACCAGTGCCCTTTGCAACGCTCATCTGGGGCAAGACTGTAGGAAAAGACCTAAGGCAGGCTCAAATAGTGTGCAGGAAGCCAGATCGAAGGCTGCTTTGTGAACAAACCGGCAGAAGGCCAAGCGCAGGGTCTCTGGGAGCCTCGCTGCCTCTCACGCTGCCCTCTGCCCTCGCTCTTTGTCTGCTGCCGGGGCTCCGTAGGCGGGCAGCTGAGGGGCAGGGCTGCCTTTGCAAGCGGGCTCGAGTGAAGGTAATAGGGGGAGGTTTCGGGTGTGCTGCTGGGGCTGCCCGCGGAGGCCGGAGCGTTCCCGCCGGAGCGGGCCAGGACGCGCTCGGCTGCGGAGAGCCCCAAAAGCCTCCGCAACGGAGCCGCCCCCGCCCGACGAGGCCGGGCAACGAAAGGAAAGGGAGGTTTTCCCCTCCGCTCCCCTCCTCCGCTCGCTCCGCCCGGGGCCGGATCCGCTCCCCGGCCTCCCCGCCGCATTCCCGCCGCAGCGGAAGCCGCACCCCCCGGCCCGGGCCGGCCCCTGATTGGCGCCGCTGGCCTCGGCTCCCCCCCGCATCCCGCTGCCCGTCCCGCGCCGCCATGAACCCGCTCTTCGGCCCCAACCTCTTCCTCCTGCCGCAGGAGCAGCAGGGGCTGCCGGGCTCCGAGCTGCCGCTGCCGCCGCCCGCCCCGCGCCCCGCCGAGCCCCTGAGCGGGGACTTGGCCGCCCCGCCGCCCGCCGGCCCCTTCCCGGCGCCTCCCGCCGCCATGGCCCTTCGCAACGACCTGGGCTCCAACATCAGCGTCCTGAAGACGCTGAACCTGCGCTTCCGATGCTTCCTCGCCAAGGTGCACGAGTTGGAGCGGCGCAACCGGCAGCTGGAGAAGCAGCTGCAGCAGGCGCTGGAGGAGGGCGGCGGAGCGGGGGGTTCCCGAGGCCGCGGACCGGCGCGGCGGGACCAGGCGGTGCAGACCGGCTTCGTCGGGCCCATCCGCACGCTGGGGCTGGGGCTGGGGCCGGCCCGGCCTCTAGGTTCCCCCGGCTGCCGCCCCGGCGTCCTCGGCCAGACGCTCCCTCCGTTCCCGACCGCCTCCCGTTTCATGCCCGGCACCATCTGGTCCTTCTCCCAAGCCCGACGGCTGGGGCCGGGGCCGGAGACCACCCTGGTGCAGGGACCGGGAGTCTCCTGGGTGCACCCGGACGGGGTGGGCGTGCAGATTGACACCATCACCCCGGAGATCCGGGCCCTCTACAACGTGCTGGCCAAGGTGAAGAGGGAGCGGGACGAGTACAAGCGCAGGTGAGAAGGGGCGGCGGGAGCGGGAGGCCCTCGGGGGGTCACGGCCATCGCTAGGAAGACTGCGGGGCTGCACCCGACAGCGCGGGAGATGCGGACGGGGCTGGGGGGCAGAGCTGCTCTTGGCCGGAGGTCCCGGAGTACGGGCTCCAGGGAGCACGAGGTGAGGTTTTAAGGCAAAAACGTGGATCTCGGAAAGCATCTCTCCGTGCCCGCGTCTCCTCCCTTGCCTCCTGCTGTGCCAGTTCTCTCGGGATGCTCGCTGCACCTTTTTCCATCTTATTTCCCCGGCGCTGGAGGCTAGAAACGCTTTTCTGAGCAGGGAAGAAAAAAAACTCCCTAAGCTGGTGTTTTAAAGGGAAGGGGATCTGCAAACGCTTGGGGAGATGGAGCAAGCGGGAAGGAGGTGAGGATGAGCGTACAGGGAGGCTGGGTTGGAAAAGGCTGCTGTGAGGAAGGACAGCGCTCTGGATGTGTCAGAAGGTGCTGAGCAGCCCGTTGGCAGGGTGGCCGCTTGGCTCTCCGGGGACCTTTCCCTCCCCAGCCGGTGCCTCAGCAGCAGCAAGCTGTGTGGAAGCACCCCACTCCTCCAGGGCTTTGCTGCCGACCCGAAATAGCTGCAGGTTGGCATGTGCCTCGGCGAAGGATGCAGCAGAATGCAAATCTAATCTCTTGGCTGGTTCTTCTTTCCTGTGCGTAGCAGCCGCCCCTCTCACATTGCTCTGGCGGCGCTTTTGTGGCGGTTCCTGAGGCTGCTCCCAGAGCTGCACAGGGGATGAGCTCAGGGCAGCAGGCTGGCACTGCCGCCTTCCAGCACGGGGATGCGCCAGCCGGCTGGCAGCTGACACCACCCGAGCCACCCGGTAGCTGCTTTCAGAAGAAAAGCCACTTTATGGTGCATTAAAAGCAGTTAGTAACCCAGTGCATAGCCAAAGGAGGGAAATGCTGTGCTGTACCCACGGGAACTGTGCTTCGTAGCCATGGGCTCTGGTAGCAAGGTCAAGGCTGGGGATTCAAGATGACACCTGCTGTTTGTATACACTTCATATTGAAAAGGCTTTGGCTGAGCAGACTTAGCTGTCAGATGCTCAAAATGCCCCGAAAAAGGCACTTGGAAGGGAAGAGTTGGTAACTCTTCTTTCCCACAGATTGTTGCAAGTACCCTAAATCTTTTCTTTTATTAAGCCAGGGGTTGGGCTCCTTCTCCAGACCTGGACAGCTCTCCTTGCCTGGTGTTTTCACATCAGAGAGCAGGGAGCCGGAGCCACCATTTTAGCCTGGAGGGCTCATCTGCTGAAAGTGGGTCAGCCAGAGAGAACCAAGTTGGGTTTATCACTGCTGCTAAAACTTTGGGGGAAAGGAGAGCTTTTTGTGGTTGTCCTGTGCTGGCAAGGAGGCTCTGGGGAAGGCTGCAGGGGGTGATGGAGAGAACAGGGGTGCTGGGAGCAGGCAGGGGGGCACCACGAGTTGCTGAGGGCCAGTGTTTTTCTTGGGATCTATTTTTGGACTGTGTTACCAGGAGCTGGGGGAAAGCAGACCCCACCCTTCCCAGCACTGGGAGCTTTCTGATGGGCGCAGCCAGGACCCAAACAGGGGAATGGGACAGGAGGATCCCATTTCCACACCATTCCCCATGCTGAGGGCTGACACTGACATCCCCTGGGAGGAGAGATCTTCCTGCCACAGCAGGTTCTGAGCTGCTGTGGGGACACTGCAGCCAGTGTAGGTGTAGTGCCTTTGCCACCAGTCTGGGGGCAGAGGGAAGAAAGAGACTCTGCTGAAATGGTGCTTGCCAGTTCTCTGACCCATGGCTTGAGTGCTTGAACTTGTCATTTCTTGAGGGCAGTGTTGCCACTGTGCTTGGAGTGATGTAGCAGGAGGAGCTTCTCTCTGGTTAGGGCCTGACAGTTCTGGGATCTAGGAGTGGCAACGGGGGCAATAGGCAGGCATGAGAGAGATGTAGCAGCAGGAGAGACACTCACAGGAGCTGCAGCTGGGAGGAGCAGACTGAGGTGGTGGCCTGGAGAGAGGCAGTGACTGTGCCATACAGACCCACCAAGTGCTGCTGACCTGAGGGATTGAACTTCAAGCCTCAGGCAGCCCGAAGGGTGCCCCTCAGCACCACCTTGTGCAGTGTAAGGCACCCCAGGGCCTTAAAGAAGTTTAAAAGAACATTTTAAATTTTATTGATTATTGAAATTATTAAAAAGTTATTATTAAAATTATTACGCTATTAAAATTCATTT
>JAOEGS010014902.1:53347-75247 GCA_025447755.1 Corythornis vintsioides | reverse complement strand
CATTACTTCATTCCCCTTATTTAAAGAGGGAGAAATTAGTGTTTGAATCAGAGACTGCTGATGAGTTATATGGGAAGGTCAGAATTGATAGCAGCTGTGAAGAAGAACAAAACCACTTTAAAACTTCATCCTTTTCTGATGATAAAGAATGTGATCTCAACTATTTTTCTCTTCTATGGACCTGTTTCAAGTGAAGGTTTTTTTGTTATATAGAGTTTCTTCTGTGAAAAAAAGGTACATTGATAATAAAAAAAATAGTCCTTCCTTTGGGTAAGCTCCATGAATTCTGACAAGCCAGCAATCAAGGCTTGTTTCTTCATCCACATACTTACAGTTCATGCCACATAAAGGGTTGCACATGTGCAGTGCACAGTCAGAATAAAATACAGTCCGTTTGCTGTATAAAAATGATGTTGTGGTAAGAAGACAACAGGGCTCCCAATGAGAGGTTGGCAAGCTGTCAAAATGGCTGCTGAGTCGGCTTTTGCTAGAAGCTGGCTTTCTAAAGACTGTGTAAACTACTGCAGATATTTTAGGCTCTTGAAATTTCAGTCAATGAAAACAATGGGTTTTGGATATTTCACTACTGACAGGTGGGCGTGCCTTACCTTGGTCTTTCTATCATCCAGCAGTGTCTATTAAAAGGTAATGTGCTTTGGATGAGATAGTCATGGTGGAGGCAGTGCCACCTGAAACCTGTCACAGCTTGCTTCAGACTATTGCAAAGATGTCTATTAGTGCTAGATCAGTGCTCTATAGAAAATAGCCTTGTACAAAGGCAGAGTGATAGATGAAAATCCTGTTGTATCCCTTCTGGTACTACATGCTCTCTGATTATGTCTGTTTTGTTTGGTTTTTTGTGGTTTTTTTGTGAGTTTATAAAATGTTATTGAAACATAACTGCTCTCTGGCTCTGCACCTTCAGGAAGGAGGCAGAAAGTGCGGGGAGAAAGAAAAGTTGTCCCTAAAATCAAGAGATTGTAGAATAAAGGGCTATAATATCCAGATACACTGGAGCTCTTGAGCAGCCAGCAGATAATCCCATTACAGGGATGTGCAGGGGCGTAGATGGAGTGAAAACACTACAGGTCAAATTCAGCCCCAGTGCAACCAGCAGCAGCAAATTCATGCATGGAGCCTTCCAGACTTTTTGAGAGGATAACTATCCCTCGCACGGTCACGTTAACCTCTGCCTGGCTCTGTGGTGGCTGGATGGGCACATGAACTGCGGGAGGCAGATCGTCCCACCCTTGACCTAACTCCTGCGGACAGCTCAGGGCTTCAAGTGCTTCCTAAGGACCTCTGAGCTGAGTGGCAGGGCAGGACCTGCCAGTCCCTGATGCTGCTCTGCCTCTTGGGAGCCTGTTCAAGTAGCACTTGATTTGATCTGAGGGTTTCAGTTTTCAAGGGAAAAAATTGCTCTTTTGTAGCTGGAAAGAAACAAATTTGCAGTGTGACTAGCACCCAGTGCAGGATCAGACTCTTACTTCTCTTGGTCTAGAGAGACTGAGCTTAGGCTGGTTCGGAGATACAGGCACGATTCCAGGAATATGAATGTCAAGCTGGGATTTCTTCTATCCTGAAAATAAAGACGTATTTGTGTTACAGTCTATTTATTGAATTAGAAAAACAATATAACTCATACTTCCCTTCCTTCTTTAATGTTTAATGGTTTATATTCACACCTTGGAGCATCATTCATCTCTCATTTCAGAATTTAAGTTTCATATTCTCCTGGGCAGGCAGTAGTCACTAATTAATCCTCTTTCACTTCCCTTTAGATACAGGTGTTGGCCCTGCTGCTGGGCAGACTTACATGGACAGCCTGCACTGACTGACAGATGAAGTTAGGAGTTACCTCAGGCTTCCTACAACAAGCAGATGTTTTTTTTTTAAAAGAGGTGAGTTTGCAAATGATAGCAGAGTAATGCTCATGGATTTGCTTCTCAGCTGTGAAAGGCTCCCTTTCAGTTCTGACTTTGAGGATGTGCTGGTTTTAGCTGGACATCCTTTGCCACCCACCTTCTCTCCAAAGAGCCACCTCCACACCTTTGTGGGGTCTAGGACAGGCACAGAATTTCCTGGTTAATGCTGACATCAAAGACTGTGGTGCCTTCTTCAGTGATGATAGGTTATAATCTCTGGGAACACCTTTGTGGTCCTGGTCAGTTGGAGGTCTGGTCCCAGCTCTCTGCTAAACAGAGGAATGTAGGTGACCCTGATCGGTGTGGTTCTGGCCCCAACTCATTAACACTCAATAAGAAAAAAGTGCCTGCTCTTTTCTGCATGTAAGTGCAAGTCTCATTCACCAAATAATTAACCTGGCCATGTAACAGAAGAACATACACCATAAAGTGCTGAGGTTTAATAGCAAGCATGACATTTGAGCCTACAATTAATGAGCTCCCAGACTACAGCAAGCCCATCCTTTGTCACTGAAGAGTTGACTTCAAATTATTTGGCCTTTCAGCAGAAGCCTATGGATTCCCCCAGTGACCATAATGCACTGAATAACAGCATGGCTTTTACTCACACTCTCACACAAGGGAGGAAAGGCACTGCAGAATTCTGTATAAATTAATTTTTCATGTAAAAGCCCTAGAACAATGTCTTCAACATGCATATATAAATAATTAGTGCGGTTATAAGTTGGCCGCCTTCTTTTTAATTGACTGTATGCATGTATTTAGTGACTTTGAAAATGACGCCAAACTTTTCTGCTAAATCAAAGGAGTTGACTTTCCCTCTTGCAATGGTTTCCATGTGCTGCGGGAGTTATCATCAGACTTTCCCTAAGCTACAGAAGGAAAAGGCTCCCCTCTTGTGGTTGAGAGGGAAAATTACAGCTCCTGCACTGTATTCTCCACTTATAACCGAGAAACGTAGGTTATAAAATTCCAGTCCTCTTCCACTCACCCCAGAGCAGGGAGCTTTACCCTTTCAGCGTGCTGTCTGCAGCAGCGTGTCGACAGCGGCTGTGTTTGCTTCGGGGCAAAGGGAAATATTTGGGGGGGACCTCATTTATTTATAGTATAACTAAAAGTCTCGATCTGTATCAACAGTCAGACACATTAGATTTAAAGAACAAATTTTGAATTGTTTTGTGTTTGCACTTTTAAAATGCGCTCTCAGGAGATGTTGGGTTTTGTATGTTGGCTTTGCTTTGTTTTGCCTGCTCTCGGAGAGGAGACTGCATAGATTCATGTTTAAACTCTTCTGTAATGCAGTAGGCACTCATTCAGATCATCATGTTTTCTATTTTTATTACATTAGAAATGGTGAAAAGCATCTATTATTTACAGGGTGGCTGATTTCATTTCCAGTTGGTGCAAAACTGCTTTTGAATAAAACCTGAAGTTTAATTTAAAAGTCAGAAAAGCAGCAGCTTAAAATCATGAGTTAAAAGCTGTCTTTAAATACTTCAGATGCATCAGAAAGAAAAGCAGTAGGCTTACTCAAGCATGTTTGACAACCAAAATGAATGTTTTTATGAACAGCGGGAAGTTTTTCTCAAAGTCAGTAAACCAAAGCACTTGTTTTTATCAATGTGTCTGTCAAAGTTCTGGAGCTAACAGGACTCAGCCTCTCACACCTCATTTGTCTGTATAAGTTGGAAGAAGAAAACAAACTTGCTTGCTTTTTCAACTCCTATCTGGTTTCTCAGTGTTGAATGACCTGCTAATTGAATATAGATATACTGAAAATCAAATACAATGCATTTTCTTTTCTCCGTGTTCCTACAGGAGGAACAACAACTACCAAAGGTAGAGCTCATTTACTCATTTATCTGTCCAGCTTCTTGGAGAATAAATTCCTTCACACCACTTGCTAGACGTTCTTTACAATATCAGCAGCAATAATGTGCTGTTTGAAAAATATAGAAGTCATTTATATCCAATTTAAAATAGCTGATATTACATTTATTCCTCAATTTATATTGTTATGATTTCAGTTTTGCTTCTAAAAATTTGTTTCATTTTTAAAAGAAGCACAAATGTTAAATAATCTGTTTTATTTCCTTAAATTTGTATTTCATCTGTTGTAGAGACACTTAAATTCCAGGAAATAATTTGATCCTGGGATATGAACTGGACCTACAAGAAAACAGTATAAGTTTTAGATTCAAGGCTATGATCTTGGACAACTCTCAAAAGGAAATATAGAAAAATATATAGCTCAGGAAAAAGGCAGCCTGAAATTAGAACTGTTGTTACTACAGATATAATAGAACAGATTTAGATTTACTTTTAACCCTGGCACTATTTTTATACTATAAAGAAGTTAAAATGGGAAGCCTTTTATGTAATGAAAATCTAAACAGTCCTTTTTTGATTTCTGAAGTAGATTTTTCTGATGAGAAAGACTTCTGTTATGATTTTCAAATTTACAGCTTCTCTATTATTATTACTATTTTAATAATAACAAATAATGTTTGAATTGAGATGCATTTAGTCTGATATTTTGGGACATATAGTAAAAACTCTTTACTTTTAATTATTAGTCTGTGACACTTAGCCTTGTCATTTTCCCTGTGTTGAGTAGATCTATTCAAACCAACCTGAAAATATTATGGAAATGGAATTGATCTATGAGTTAGAGCAGGAACAGCAGTCAGAACCACACTTGTGCTATTAACAGTATCTGATGAGAATAAGGGTTGCTCTGGTTTTGTGTCTTGTCTCTGGAAATGTTACACATGGTACCATTTTGATTTTCACTCGTGTCTTTCTGAAGCTGAGGTACCTTCAGAAGGCAGTGCCACCAGAGATCTCAGCATTCCTGTTCATCTACAAAACAAGAAAATCCACAGCTTTTGGAACTGGAAATGTCCTCATATTTATATGATGTGTTTAGCCCTCATGCATTATGCATGACCTTAGCTACACAGAGAGCTTCTCAGGAGATGCAGCTATAACCACAGTGTAGCAACTATTTATTCTTCCCTCTGATAAACAAATATATTCCAGAGAAGGCAATTTCATCCTGCTGCCTTCAGACTCTCAGCCCCATCTAAGCAAACACTCTACAAGGAGTCAAAGGCACTTGAGGGCTCTGTACAGTTTGCAGCTCACCATGGAGAGTTGTGAAGTTCCCATGTTAATTCCCTGCCATCAGATTAAGAGCTTTTCAGATCCTGTTCAGATTTTATTTTTCTTAAGCAGCAATGTGAGAGGTTAAACTGAGGGCCTTGCTCTATGTGGGAAAGAGCTGATACACTGACCACCCTTGCAGAGCAGATCCCTCCTGACCCATCCCTTCTGCTCAGCATCCACCTCAGTAGCTTTTTGTGGGGTAAACTAATACATTTAAACCTTTCAGCTTGGAAGTTTGGTCTTTACTATCTCTGTTAGTGCAGTATGGAGAAGCTTCAAGACGATGTTCAAGGATGTGAGAGGTTATGGCAGCTGCATAACCTTTATCCCTTTCCATCATTGCTATGACCCAATGGTGCTGCTCCCAGCACACAGCAGGCCTTAGCTTGAGCCATGTTAGCCAAAATCTGAACAGGAGTTGGGTGAATGGACACCAAGGTGCCTGTGACTTCAGTGAAACTGCTGCCTGGTACCACAGGAGGCCTGAGGCTGGCATCATTTGTGGAGTTCTGCTTTGTAGTACCTCAGTGCTTTTCAAAGCGTGAAAACTATACGTGTTTGCTGTCTCATTACTGTGCACAAGATAACTAGGACTCCTCAGGGTGAAATGAGCTTCAGAAATGCATGCTGCTTTTCTGCTCTACATTTAAGCAATAATAATTTATGAATCTAATTAGGCTTTGGTTTTCAAGAATGATGAATATTCACATTCTAAATAGCTGAGAAATATTAAAAATGTATGACAGCTTTATTTGTTCCATCTCTGAGGATTATGGGAGAACATTTTCTTGAATGTGTTGAGCTTTCTTGGCACCATTCAAGTTCTGAACCAAGAAAAAAAATGTGCTCACCCTGACAAAGGGATGCACCTGCTAGGCAGACCTTTGTGCAATGTCCTGCAAAAGCAACTCGTGTGCCCATTCCAAAACCAGCAGCAATACAATTGTGGCACCCTGGAGTTTAGAATCTCTGTGACAACTTGTTTGATTGCCATAGCTAATGTTCAAGTAATTTTCTAACTACATGTATTTTTAGGAACCAGATGTTTTAAAAGTGAAGTTAAGGATAATGTTGTCCTAATAAACTTCTCCTGTTCCTTATCATGCTGGTAACTTGGAATTTGTGTATTTGAGCTGGAAGGATTTGATAACTCCTTTTGCATTTCACCTTGAATTTTATATATTTTACTCTGTATTCCTCTACAATAATGAAAGCAGATATTTTTTTCATCTCCTTCTAATTGCTCTCTATATTTTGCTTTGCTAGCACAAGGGCACAGAATTTTATTTGCTTGTGTTGCAGCAGTATTTACACAAGACCAAAACATAATTTTACTGTTTGAGTGACCTCTTAAGACTAAATTAATACCATCAGCTGAATACTGGTCTGTTGAAGAGCCCATCATATGAGAATTTAATTTGAAATTCATGTCTGTATTGGTTGGGTTTTTTTGGTGGTTTTGTGTGCTTTTTTAAAATATATTAATATAAGTATCAGGCTCAAGGAATTGGGAAACAGAGAAACATCTTCTGTAGTCTATTGTTCTTTAGGGATTACGCATATTTTTATATTGCTGTTGAGTTTGGGGCACAGCTTTCACTGAGGTCACATTATCTCACATTATCTATCACTCTGAATTACCAAGGAGCGTATCTGTGGTTAGTCAGGATATAAAAGTCTGTGTCATGATGCAGGTTACTTTGGATTGGATTTGGTTTCCAGAAATTACTTATGTGAATACAAAAGGAAAATACATGTTTCTGCCTTGCAGCTCATTGGCTGGGTTGTACAGAATCAGCACTCCGGGAACATTGAGCCTAATATTTACAAGCAAAAATTAGGTCAGAAAACCTAGAACTCAGCATTTATAAATTTTAAATACCTCCAACTAAAAAATTGACTGCCATGGAAACTATCTATCTGCAACCTGCAAACAGAAAAAAACCCCAACCTTTTACACTGTTTTCTATGTTTTATTGTACTCAGGCTGAGGTCCTTGATAAATTTAAGAAAATTTTATGTTTTTCTGTCTTTGCCCATTATACAAAATAGTTTATTTCACAACAGCAATTTCCTCACACTATCAGCTTGACTTCAACACTCTGCTAGAGATGGAGCAGCACTCCCATTAGAAATTGCCTTTCTAGTGTGACACAACTGGTAGCAAGGCCTTTGCACGACAAAGCTCAGTTTCTAGTGTCCCAAACTGGAACAAGATATCTTTTCTAAAAGGGCTAAGCAATCTGAAAAACAAGTTATGTTGGACAAATCACGTTGACAGTGTGTCCCAAGCTGACCAGGTCCCACTTGGCCAATTGACACTGGCTACTTAGCATCTGTGAAAGGACAGGCTCTGATCTGATTAATTTTTCATCTAACTGGATCAGACAGACAGAATAGGAGTGTGAGGAAGGGTCATTATCCCTGTTCTATGGACTGGGAAATGGAAGACAGTTACCCATTGAAAGTTGCACAATAGATGCATGGATGCCAGATGCTGTAGATGCCAGAGATGGGATTTAAACCCAGATGTCCTGAGTGCCAGCTCAGTGCACTAAATTCAGTTACCCATCCTCTCAAAAATCTGAGTAGGCTTTCTGATGAGTTCAGTATTTAGAAAATTTTGGCATTTATAAATTGATATTTCAGGGAGCCCTATAGTTTACTAATTTAAGAGGCTACCCTGTTCCTCTCCTTCAGGAATTAATGAGTTTAGCCTCCTATGAGGTAAGAGAATAACAATTAGAGCAACAGTTTGGAGATGGATGTTACAGAACATGTCTGAAATGACTTGCCAGTAACACCTGAGAAGTGTGTGTTAGCAGAAATAATTTTGATTCTACTCTGCAGTGCTGTGATTTTTCAGGTATCCTTCATTAATTTTTGTTATTCAGTTGTCCTCTGTTCTTTGCATTTTTTTTTAAACTTTGCAGATCACTAAAATGGAATGTTTTTGATTTAATTCCTTATGTCAGAATGCAAGTAGCATCTCTGGTGGGTACAATTGAATTAATTTACAGCAAAGGAATATTATTTAACAGGGAAGGCACTACCTTAAAAAAAAAAAAAGGGGAATTCTGTAATTCTGTGAGTTTTGGAGCATAAATCACAATGGAATTTTATGGAGCCTTTTGGATCAAACCAAAGGCCAGCTCCATTAAACCAAATGGAGCATTCCTAATCTGACATGTTGACAAGGACACTTCTGCCTATTCCAAAAGGGAGTTTAAAATGAATCCAGATTTATCTTATGTTCCCAACAGGGGCTGGGCTGGCTCCAAGGGAAGTTATCCAGGCCAAAACCAAACAAGATACACATGAAGCAGTTTGTGCCACCAGGAAGCCTTCCAGGGAATATGCAGAGAGAAGGAAAACCAGCAGAATCACAGTTTAAGATGTTTTTCCTCTCTCCTCATTATGTCCTATCTCTATTTCTTCAGAGAATGTAAATCAGAGTTTCTTCCCCATAAGATCCTTTGCCTTTCTATTAACTTTCCCCATAGTTGCTTCCACAAGAAGATGGGTCAATGTGCTGCTTCTCCCCAACACTCAACTCTACCCTGTCCCACAGTTGCAAGGAAGGGACTACAGAGGCGCTGGGTGCTGAAGTGATGCTCTTGCACCTGCTAACACTCATAACTCGGTTACCGACTTCTGCTGGAGCTGGCTGGACCCCAGCAGCCATGCTTTTCCCAGGAGCGTGTGTGCATAATGTGAATTATGTCATTCTCAAAAGCAAATGTAGCCTTTTCCAACTGCTTGTACTGTGGCAGACACATAGTCACAGTAATTGCAAATATCAGGACAAGCACCTTTTGCATTTATATTTTGTCAAATTGGGACCAAACTTTTAATTTGCTAAGAGACCCCAGGAGAGCTGTGCTGGTGGGATACATTGTTCACTGCACCATGTCTGACCAGAGTCTGACATGGATTTTATAATTTGCTGGAGCAGAGTCACTAAATTACATGCTGTTCTAAGATATATAACCCCACGAGACACAGAACAGCTCCTTAGTACAACAGCCTTTGAAGAGTCATGAGCTCAAATACCACTGCAGAGAACAAAGCTTCCCAGTGTAGGTGGAATATTAGAAGTTCTACCTCATGAAACATTATAGACTCCATTTTCAAAGGAAATCCAAGTTTGTGCCCATAATAATAGCATGTTCAAAACTTTCTGCCAGAGAAAAGGTCTGTCTAGCTATGTACATAGAAAAGTGTCAGTGCACACAAAAAAGAGTGAGTGCTTTACAAATGCAGCTCTGGGGTTTCAGAAGTGCATGCTGTACACATGCTGGGTGAGACAGTTAGAAGATGTTTGACAGTGGCTATAAGATGTTTGAGTCAGGGTATAAAATACAAGTCTCAGAAGGTCATTTTATTGCCTGAAATGTAGATTTTTTTTCAGCAGCCTTAATATTCTGCTAGCTATATTTTGGAAATCAGAAATCTGTTCTAGAGATGTGTGTTGCCTTCCATCTCGCTTTAACATTTAAATTTTATGTGTGACTCAGCATCAAAAATACATCTGTCCTGTTTGTCTATGAATTGTATCGTTTACTATCACTGGTGATAACTAGTGATAATGGCCATATGCTTGTAGAGTCTGATACATGAACAGAATTGAATGTGAAAAACAGATTACTAGTGTCACTTGCATCAATGAAAACTTTTACAGACGGATGTCACAATATATTGTTACAGTATAGGAAATTGTTGAAACTGCACATAAAATAGGTGATGATTATAGGTGTATTCACCACAGTGTCACATTGACTTTAATGGTGGTTGTATGTACAAAGCCAAGGAAGAATGTTTATCTCATATATATAAAAAATATGTTATCTAAATATTAATAGATAGATGTGTGTGTATAGGTTTACCTATAAGACCACAGCTGTTTGGTCTTGTCCTTTTTCTATAACATTTAACAAGTCTGGTAGAGATTTATTCTTATAATATTACAGTGTATTTGCTACACTTATCAAGGGGTTTTTGTTTGTGTGGGGGTTTTTTTGTATGTACCAGGAAGGTAATAGGTAACTGGATCTTGGGGTTCAAGCAGATGTAAATATCTGAGGCTGGTCAGGTGAAGATTTCAGCTTGATAAGTGTCAAAGATATTGCTAGATCACTCCAGCAGTTTTAGTGCAATGATCTTGCTCTTGGATGTCTGTAAGATGTCTTTGTCTTGCTCTTGGTCTTGGCAAGAAGCTCACATTTGAGGCTTTGGCTCTCCCTCCAAGGAGGAAAGTTTAGGCCGGTATGGACTCTTGAATCTCTCAGTCCTCATAGGAACTGATAAAATTATGAGTAAGTTACATTAAACGATACAGGAGAAGTTTGTTTTTAAAATTATTTAGAACTAGGTCAATGTGTGTGGGACTCAGGCTTGGTGTCAGAGAGGATTATGAAACCCATGTGTCTGGATGAGTGAGCTACCTGCTGGAGTGAATAGGGCACCACCTCTCCTACACACTGTCCACAGCCCAGGCTTTACAAACTGTTGCTAGCTTTGGCCAGCAGCACATTAGCCTCTCCCTGAAGAGGCTGAGGAGGGATGGTGACTCAGAGGGGTGTCTGAATCATCGGGGCTTCCCCTGGGCGAGGCAGAGCTTGGGCACATCGCCCTGAGGCATGTCGAGGCAGGGGGGATGGATGGGGAAGGAACTTCTAGCTCCATGATCTGTAGCCCCAGGAGCAGTCTCCCTCCCAAAGGACCTCTACTTGTAGAGTAGCCATAGCTGAGAAACAGAATTAAGGTGACATATGGCGTTTGTAAAAGTTGTTCCTATGACTTTTTGTGTGTGTATTTGTTTTCAGGGTCTGTTTTCAGTTCACTGGGGCTACAAACTACAGCAGCTTCCCTGCAAAGTCTGCAATAATGTGAAAACAGAAAAAAGCAGTGAGTGGCTGTTGCAAACTACACTGGCCTCCTGGCATTTTCGGCTGTTTTCCACCCACCCTTGAAAATCATCTCTGGCCCAAAACAGAACTGTGAGCTGTACCACATGCTCCAAATGAAGTGCTAATTAAATACTTCTACTTAATGTAGACAACATTTCTTTGAAAAGACTGTAATGTGTTGCAGATGTCATGAATCCCTTAGAGAATGACGAAGGGAGCAATGTACACACTGCATCCCTCTCTAGGAGGTAGAGATGGAACCTAGGTGGTTATGGCTGATAAGGCCTAATGCTGAAACAGCACTTGCCAGATCTAAATTCCCACACACGCTCCCTTGCAGTGATCTTGGTATCAGGAACACTGCAGGTGCTTCCATCTGGATGCACACTTTGATACGTGGGAGATAAATGGTGGGGCTTCAGAGCTTAATATATACTTGGAGTCTAAAATAAAACAGGTAAGAACAGGGAGATGTAGCAGAAAAGGACCTGGGTCTCTCTGAGTGCAGGCCAAAACCATGCTAGAGGAGCTGGCAGGTGGTTTCTGGCTTCAGGCTGTCCCAGGGCAGGATAGAGCTCCACAGCAAAGCAGCTGAAAAGCTTTGGATTTAGCACATGCACTGGAATCCTTTGTAGCAACAGATGAAAGGCTGAAAATCCAGGTCCAGAGTAGCTGGAAGGTTCGTCCAGAGTTACTGCCATTGAAATAATTGTCAGTCTTTAGGTTTTGGGGTCAGTAAATATCAAGCTCAGAGCAAGACAGATCACCCAGCTTTTAGGATATACTTATGCTCTTAATGGACCATATGCCCAAGTCCATTTCCAAGTCCAGACTTGCCCAGGAGCAGCTTGCTTTCATGCAAGTGCTGGCACAGGCTCAAGTTCTGATCTAGCTCTGTCTTGAGGGAGGAATTTTAGCAAAATGAGGGTCTTTGTGCAGACCCAGGCTCTCATCAGTGCAGCTTGGGTGGATTAGACAAAAGCAGGGCTGTGCACACAGGGGTTCAGTTTTCCATCATGAATCTCAACTTGGATTGAAACACTTTGTATGTACACCAGACCCGAGTTACCAGCAGGCCAGCAGCTAGCCACAGTGGCAGAAATTGGCATGTCATGGAGCTTGTCCCCAGAATGATGTGTTCATCACACACAGGCAGGCTCTGAGGTCAAGTCCTCTTGCATCTTCTTTTTGAGGGAGGAGATTTTTCTCCTAATCCAAAGGACTAGAAATCCAAGCTATCCTTGCTATGACTGTTTAAACTCGAGTATCTGAGGTGCTACCTGTGGGATACTGAGCTCAGGATTCAGGGATGGGTCAGAAAAAGCCCCCCTCCCTATGTGCAGTGGTGCAGGAAAGGAAGTTTTTGGAGTGTGCCATCTGCAATGGCCTGAACACACCACACATACACAGAGCAAAGAGGGTGGAAAGAACAAAGTAGGAAATCCAGTTTTCATGCAATAATGGTTACTTACAAGGATGAGAAAGATCTCTGACACTCCAGTGTCAAGATGCAGGAAAAAATCACAGAATCATAGAATGTTAGGGGTTGGAAGGGACCTAGAAAGATCATCTAGTCCAACCCCCCTGCCAGAGCAGGATCACCTAGACCAAGTCACCCAGCACTTGATTTTGAACCTCACAAGGAAAATGTAAGACAGTGTATCTAAATGGACTTTTGTGCATGTTTTCTGCTAAGAACCACAAGCATTTCACACCACTGTATTATTTACTTGCTGATTATGTGAAGTTTGGAGAACTCTGTAGCAATAACAACCAAAGAAGCTTCTCATCTCTACCTCTTCATAGCCAGCCTGCCTGATTAGGCAGAGATTCCAGTTAGGGGAGGAAAGAACATGAGCCAGGACTCCTGGTTTTAATTATTATGTGCCAACAATACTTGATAGTAACTTGCCTACTGATACTCTAGTTTGCTCTTCAAAATAGCTGGTACTGTCTGTCCTGTCTAGTTGGGATCAAATAACCAAGGTGTGTTAGTGCAGGTGAAATAGTATTTACATAGGGGTTCTAGGCCTACTGATGAACTTTGCAATAGTGCTTCCAATTCTGGGGTGTTAGTGATGATGAATTAAATTTTACATTAACACTGGATGTGTGTAAATCAGAGTGCAAATCAGAGAAGGAGCTCAGCACTGAAGAGTTAATAGGTGGGAAAAAACCTCAAAACAAACAACAAAAAATGACCAGTTCTTTCTGTTTTCATTATGACATATTTTGCTTTGAACTGTAGGCAGAGTGAGCCACTTGTGCCCTGATCCAGCAGGACATCCTCACTGCACTCAGGGCTTCTTTCCCTGGGTCCATGTCCTGCAGGCCTTCCCAGCAGAAACAAACTCTGTATTCATAGATCCCTAACTGCAGATTGAACTCCCTCTCTTTTTCTTTTGAAGATTGCAGGTTTGTAAAGATCTGAATCTGATTTAGCAACTGTTCTCTGCAGTAGGATTGTGCTTATTGTGCAATATTAAACCAGTCATTTTTATTAAAGGGTGAAGCCAGCATGTTGTCTTGCTGACGGAAGGACCAATGTAAAGCATACTGTACTGAGTTCTGCCTGCAGTGCCCAAAGTCTGCATGGTGCAGAGAAGGATGCCTGGTCACCAGTTAAATCTCAGCTATCTCCATGTCTCCATTCACTTTCTCATTCCCAAGGTGTGTCCTTGTACCATTGACAGCATTGAAGGCATGGACACCCTGGCACCTCTATTCTGAGACCAAACCAACCTCTGGCAGCACCACACTTGGGGCACAGTGAGTAAATTCATCCTTTGCAGGACATCTGGGGATGTGCAGATATACATATCTGCTTCTGCAAAAATGCATAATTTCCACATTTTCTTCAAGATGGTTCTGAAATATTGCGAGTGCTTCGCAGGGCTGCATGCTCTCAGGCAAGGTAGTAAAAGGAGGTAGGAATCCAAGATGATGTAGACATAAGAAAAAGAGGGAAGAGAAAGCAGATGGCTAAGTGGAAAGCTTTCTTTAAAGTATTGCACTCTGAGGATGTGAATTCCATTGCTTGTTGCTATTTGTTAAGGCCACATAAAATTCAAAGTCCTTTGGTATTTAAATAGTCATAGATTCAAAAATAGGTCATGAAGCAGAGCTAGTATTTTATCCATTGCCATGTTAGTGAATGGTTTTATAATGCAAGAATCTTATTTCCACTGTCTCTGATGGTATTTCTGTTCTCAGATTATTTTGCCATAGATAAATGGGTCAAAATGAATACAACTAATGCTTATTTATTACTAATGCTGTTATTACAGACTTCATTATTTTCTTTTATAAACACACTGCTACACAGTATTGCAGAGATATTCCCAGTTCTCACTCTCTAGAGAGAACTAATCAAGAAAGAGAGTTACCTTCTGGCTCTGCTTCTGTACGAAACTTTGCCGCTCTTGGTGAGCAGCCTTCTGAGTGAAGCTTAATCTCATTTTTGTGCATCTTTTTTCCAAGGACAATGTGTCATTTGTGTGATAGGCACTGCAAATATCTTGGGCAAGGGAGTGAGTGTTTGGGAGTACAGGGGAATGTATCCAGTGGCATGAAAAAAACCCCAACAAACCAAACAACAACAAAAACACAAACCCTACAAAGTTCATTTTTATATGAGAAAATGGATGTAATTTTCAAAGTTTAATCCTCAAAGTATTTCTGGGTATGTCAATCTAGAATAGGGTGAAATTTGTACAATGAATAGGATTGTTCAACTGAAATGTATCTTGATATAAATTGTTCTCTTTTGCCCTGAAGACGACAGCTCAGTCCCTCCCCCCCTAAAATAATTTGTAATGGTGTGGTGGCAATTTTCTCTTCCCCTAGAAAAAAAGTTAAGCTTGAGAGAAGATAGATCATTGTCCCAAGGAAAGTATTGCTGATGTTAGAGACAGAGGCTGCTTTTGGAAGATGCATGTTGAGGACTGTTAACGCTAGAGAGGGAACTGACTCATCACATAATCAATTCTGCTCCTCTGCCAGTACAACACAAAACATCTTTTGTCATCACACTCTCTCTTTCTTCTTAATTTTTTTTTTTTTTAAAAGGAGTTTAAAACTTGTTCAGTATTCTTGTCTTCCCATTTTCCAGACAGTTGCTCTTCTCTGGCCAGTGGTTACACTTTGGGGTGATTAAGCCCCATTTGCCCCATGTAGGAGGACTCTTCCCATCCAGGAATTCTCAAGGATAAGCCAGAGGATTAATTTCTTGGCTTATGCTTTCACTCCTAGCACTGAGTAGCACATGTACCCCTTAGCTGTAACAGAACTAAGCTTTCCCATCTGAGTCCTTTTTCTTTCTGCTTGTCTTAATCCCTTCCTTCTCTTTGTTGTGGAAAGCTCTGTTTATCTTAATGGGGACAGCAAGAACACTCCGGCCGCGTAATTGCCACGAAGGCTGCAGCGTGGTCCAGACAGTACCAGTTTGCAATGATATTTTTCTGGAGCATGCCAACAGCAAGCGGCTGCTGTGAGAGCTGTAATTACTGCTTTTTCCTCTTCACATCTGCATTTGATTTTCAATCAAGAGTTGGTTGGTGAAAAGCCAACTAATCTACAGCGTAAAAAGTTTGGTTGTTTTTTGTTTGGTTTTTTTTTTAAGGAGCTGGTTTGAGCCAAGTTTAGTATCACTGAACTAGTTTTTAATAGACTTTTTCTCCCCCTGAGTTTGGATACGGACTATTTAAAATTGATCTTATGGGAAAATTGTTATTCACCATTATTTCTTTGTATTAGCATCTTGTGTATAGCTGCTATGAAGAGCCAAGGCCTTTCTGCGACAGCTGCATTACAGCACACAACAAAATGACAGATCACATATCCAGGTGCTCGTGGTGACAGGGATGCTGCTGGGCAGATGGGTGCCTTCAGTTTCATTCTCTGGAGCCAGGGGAATCAAAAATGTTTGAGTTTTGGGAAAACCAGAGGAGGAATTTCCACAGGTTTTGCATGAAGCTTCTGGCATTTTGTTTGGGCTGATGTTACATCCTCTTCCATTTGGTGGTGGTGTGGCAGTCGAAGTATTTGTTTTGTACTGAAGACACATGAAAAGTCACTACTTAATCAGAAATTTCAAAGGAACTAGAAAAGGATCTATCTGTGATTCAACCATCTCAAGCTGTGAGGAACAAAAAGAGGAAGAAGTCTTGGATCACTGAGTTTTCACCTTATAATGGCATTTTTTTCTGTGAATTGCAGTAGCAGAAAGCACTGACCTGTGGCTAACAGTCTAGAGAAAGAATTCTAATATTCCTTGATGTCCTGTATTCACCCAAAGCTCCATTTGATTCATGACACAATTTTAATATAAATTTTTAAGCTGAACATACAGTTACTGTTGAAAGGTGCTGAACCAAGGACACTGAAATTTTAGTTTCCTCTTAATGTGGGGAGTGCTGGTTGAGGGCACTGACTGTGTGAAGAGAGCAAATCAATCATACTGGGAAAGAAAAAACATGAAAGGTAAAAGCAACTAATATAACACAACAGTAGTCCTGTGAACCATTAACACTCACATCTCAGTGCTTTGTACCTGTATTTAAATGCATGCTAGTGCAAAATCTGTGTAAAACCTTTATTCTGAATATCTAGACTAGGTGGCAGAAGCCCCATTCCTGGAAACATTCAAGGTTAGGTTGGACAGGGCTCTGAGCAACCTGATGTAGTTGAAAATGTCCCTGCTCACATGCCCAGCCCCTGCCTGGTGTTGCTGTGAGCTGGGGCTATAGGGACCCCTGTACAGACTTGCACCCAATAGTGATGGCTTTTTCATGGGAGGAATTTGATGTCTCAGCCTGTAGAAGTTATAATCTTTAATTTTTATTGTTTTATGTAGATTTTCTATAGCTGGTAATTTTTGGCTAAAGGGGATAAAAATACCATGTCCCATCCCTCTTCTTCCTTCCTCTGCTAGCAGTGTGGTGTACTTGCTGCAGTAGTTTGGGCTTCTTAGAGAGATGGTTTAAATAGCTGAAAATACTAAATTACTGTGTGATCGTAGGGTGTCAGGAGGTGTAGGGTCAGGAGGGAGGGAAGGAAGGAAGGAAGGAAGGAAGGAAGGAAGGAAGGAAGGAAGGAAGGAAGGAAGGAAGGAAGGAAGGAAGGAAGGGCATTGAACTTCTATGTACCTCATTTTGTTTGAACAGAGCAGAACACTATGTGTTAACCCTCCTCCGCACAATGGAACTCTGTACAGTGAAAAATGGCTAAGTGGGTCCTTACTTAGGATCATTCATCACCGTGGCACAGCCTCACACATATGTGGCAGATTTACATCAATACAACCGAGAAAGAAAAACAAAAGGCCCATGATCTGAGGGAAGGGCTGATGTTATTTATGAAGTGCTAGTCATGTGCTGAGGACTAGATGAAGATCTAATCAGCCTCGCTTTGCAGGGGTGTTGGTGACAGGATGACACGTCACTGAACACTGCAGCAAGGAGAACAACGTGTTTGGCAACTTGAGGCTCCTCAAAGGCGTCATGGTATGCACTTTACGCACTGGACTCTCCCCTTTGGAAGATGGGGCATGCAATATGGGAAGTAATTCTAATAGTTAAAGAAAACAGTGATCCTGTGGCACTTGCTTATTTGAAGCCCCTGGACCTTCACCAGGCCAGGAAGCCAGCGACAGTTTCACAGTGACAGTTTTAGCTCCCACTCTGATAATTTTGTCCAAGCAAAATAAATGCCAACAAATATTACCAGGGATGCAGAGATGGAGAATGTGTTTGTTGGAGTCAGCAATTAATCCATCCTTCTTGAGGTGCTCAAATACATACCTTCCCTTTTGTGTCTCTTGTCTTTCACTGAGAGACCAATGGTAGCTCTGAAGTTATTACCCAGGAGCTCAAACCCATAAGCCAGACACTGGCCAACTTCATCAGGGGCATCCTAAGGATGCTGCTGGGCTGGCCGCAGGGTGCAGTGTCAGCTGGCACCCACTGCTCATTCACAAATTCTCAGCAATGGCAATACTTGCTCAACAATTGCCAGGCTATGAGGAAACCTCCCACTCCCTGCATTCTGGTGGTTGTAGTTAAAGGAGAAATTGCATCTCCTGGCACTGGTCAAGATGAGAGATGTTCTGGTTTCTGAGGCATTGCTTTTTGGTGAGTGTCTCCAGCTGCTGCACTCCTCTTCACTCAGGGCACTGACTCATGCTTTTTGCCATCACAATAAGTCTGTTTTCATAAACAAAATTAAGTGTGCTGTGTTTATTCATTAGGGAGATTTGAAGTCTCTCAGCAACAAAGAAATATGTTTCGTGGGATGAAATACTCTCCTTCTTCCCCTCTTTTCTCTTTTAACAGCTAAGGGGGGGGAAAATGGTTTGGGAAAACACTGGCCCAGTGCTATCAGCGGGTTGATTCTGTGCCTGCTGACACCATGACTGAGGAGATGGTATTGACTATTCAGATGGAGTTTGTACATCTCAGAGACTCAGTACTCTAGACAGGGATATTTAAAATTGCAGAACGATGAACAGGAAAAAATGGGACAAGTTAATGATCTAGGCTTTAAACAACACTCCAGGTAAGCACAGTACAACTGAGGGATCCCAGTTTGATAGCCAGAGAGAGAAGTTTGTCTGTCATATGGGTGGCTCTGTGCCAGTGGCTCTCTTATGTATGGCTTTGGGCAGGACTGGGCATGGCAGGTTGCCCAGTGCCTGTGTCAGAGCCTGTTGCTGTTCCCTCTGTCATGTTCATCTCTACCCCCAGACTTCTCCTGTCCTTCCCACCATGAGAACACAGCTGGACTCAGCCCCTTATCCTAAACAGGACAAAATTAAATTTATCTGTAAAGCTGATTGGTTTTAAGCTGGGTCTGCAACAAGGTGAGACCATGCTGATACTCCCCACTTTTGGATCATGCCTCCCTCTGCCAGGGTTCCTGCAGTTGCTGCCGTCTGGGATTACTGATGCATTAGTGACATAGATGTTTCTTCATAAAGAGCTGGACTATATTGTTGGCCTGTGATATAGTTTAGGAGAAAATAAGAATCTCCCAATGGTTAAGCCTGAAATAAATCAGATGGAAAATGTATGAGTGGGTTCATGGCAACACGATGGATAAAATTTTGAGACTGAAACAACCCCTGTGCTCTCACTTATGACTGTAAAAGCAAGTAGCAACTGAGCTGTGGCATTAAGAGTGTGAAGAGACAAAATCTAATTAAACTAATAAATATGCCTCTGTAATACATATGAGTTTGAAGTCAAACACCTTGGTCAGCTGCAGTACTGCAGAGGGAGAAATGCAAAATGCCAAGTCATGGAGCAATATTAAGATAATATAATGTGAACTTAAGAAAATGGACTGGCTCAGAACCAGCAGTTCTGTGTAAGGGCATGTCTTGTGCCCATCTGCTCACCAATACAGACTTGCTCCATTGTATAAGTTGCCTATTACCATACATTTTCCAGCATGCCAGTGTAATGGGGTGCACTGCTCCTTTGAACTTGGTTTATGGTATGGAACCCAAACCAGAGACTTGCAAAAAACATTTCCCATACTGAGTGCATGCCAGCTGTCATCATTCAGAAAAGAATTTAGAGGCAACAAGTAATCCTCAAGCCAGTGGGGGAAGCAGTTCAATTCACCAGGTATAATGTCAGTATATGTGGAATATGATACCAAGCCTTGAAAACAGGAGGACCTGCATTTGAACATTAATTAATAAAACCATGTTATTACAGTGTAGAAAATGCACCTTTAATTTCTACTTCTAATAACTACTCAGTGACTTCTTTATTAATATGCAAATTTTGTACCCGTTGATGAGGAAATAAATGTGGAATTTGCTCTCTTTGCAGCAAATGTGGAAGGTGTTTTGGCCATTCTTGAAATCCCACTTTCTACCACATACCATAAATGAGGCAAATACCTTTCACTTGTGCTTCAGCAGGATCCATAAATCAGAAACAAAGGACAGCAGAATAATAGGATGGTGTTTCTCCTTCTAGAGCACTAGGTACCCTGTGCCAACAGCAACAATGTCAGTGTGGAGTCTCCATGACAGATGAAGCTATGGGACTTGAGTGCCTTCCAGAGAGCCAGCCCTCATTTGACAACCTGTCTTCCTCGGGGGTCATTCCTCAGGAAAGGATGCTGGCAACCACCTCAGCCTTCGTGAATGTGGGGGAGCAGGAGCATAGGTATTGGTCTGGGCCCAGATGTTCATAACTGGATTTTGTCCTCAATGATCATCACAACTGCAGGAGCTGGGACTTTGGATGAGCCTTGTGCCTCAGTTTCACCTGCCTCTGGTAGCCGTGACTGGTCCCCAGCCACCTACCTGGCTGGCTGCTGTTTGCAGGTACATTTTATGTGATTTTTTTTCCAGCTGTGACATGGAGTAATTGGCTCTTGGAGACTAAAGTGGGAGTGTGCAGTGTCAGGGAACAATGGGAAAGGCTGGGAAGTGGCACAGCCATTACAGCAACTGTGCAACCACTGGGTTAACACAGAGCTGTGGGTCATAGAAAAAGTGCCATCTATGCTCATCACCCGGTGCATGAAACATGGGCAGAGATCAGCCCAGCAAAACTGACTGCTTTCTCACGAGGGGTCTAGGCAGCACCAGGTAAACGAGGCTGGATGGAAGACCGAAAAAACAAAGTTTTTTCCAGACGAAACAGTTTTCACAATTGCAGAACATTTCTTAGCCTTGGTGTAGCCTTGCCAGAGCTAGGGAGAGGTGGCTGGGAGGCCCTGGAGCAGAGAGTGGGGGTGTCTGCCTGCCTCTGTCTGGGTTTTGGAAAGGCCAGGCAAATCTCTTGGAAAAGTGTGTGTGTCTGAGCAGCTGCTGCGGGGAGAACTTTGCCTGGCAGCCTAGGGGGATTCAGAGAGGCAGCAGAATCAGCTGCCAACAAATGCAGCCTGATCACGGGGTGTGTTGTGGGAGGGTGTGCAGTGCACAAGGGTTCACCATGCAAAGTGCAAGGGTGTGATATACGAGGGTGCAGTGTATGATGGTGCACTGGGGCTGCTGCCAGAGGGGCTCCTGCTTCCCTCTCCTGCTGAACCCACCGGGGAAATATTTTCCTGTGGCCAGAAGACTCCATATGGCACCTCTGGCACTGCAGCTCTGCCCCACAGGGGCCGTGGCTGCAGGATCGGTGTGGCAGTGCTGAGCGCACCTCCCCTGCAGATGGCAGTGACATTCTGTGCTGCAGCAAACGCGACAATCACTACATACTTTTTTTTCCCCCTTCCTAAGGGAAGAGAGAGAAAAAAAAAAAAAAAAAACCATAAAAAGACTAATAACTCTCCATGCAGCCTAAAGAGCAAATTTTATATAAGCTTTGCTTGGGCCCCAGCCTGCAGCCTAAAAGTAACAGTGCCGTTGTGATGCAAAGTATTACATAGTCCATGCCTATATAAAAGCCTAGAACATGTAAGATATGTGAGCATGGTTCAATTGCCTTTGGTCTTTACATTTATTTCTTATCTTATTATGGCTATTTTAAAGGTAAATTAAGCCAATACAGCTTCTTGCAAGACTCCTGCTGGTGCAAATCCAGATTTATAAAACTGTTTGAGTCTAGGCCTGTGAAAAAGTGTAAGAAAGGAAAGGCTAGTAGTAGACTGAGCTAGTCACTGGGGTCTTCAACTTAAAAAACAAAGTTCTCACCTTGTCTTTTTTCTTTAGTGAAGCCTAACGTGAGAAAGCTTAGAAATTAAACATCTGTTGAGGTTAGATTCCAGTGGCTTGCTTGTACTGATACAACCAGGCCGCTGAGAAGGCTTTCATGATAATAATCTTTCAATAGGGTTATATGAAGGGTCCATGAAAAATTTACTTAGGCCAACTTAACCCTTCAGACCTATTCACCTCACCAGTGATCCAGCTCTACCCAGTATTTGATATTATA
>JAOEGS010014902.1:6869-53247 GCA_025447755.1 Corythornis vintsioides | reverse complement strand
TATGTATTATATATATTTTATATATATATATACACACACACTATATTAAGAGTGTACACAGGGAGCAGGTCAAAGCTGAGCTCTTAGTATTACTCTAAGGAAAAATAACCAGCCAGTTAATAAAGCTTTACTTCGACTGAATTGCAGCCAGTGATAGTTTAAAAAAAAAAACATAAATACCCACCACTGTCATGTTCATGTGGTCTTACCTAGCATGGTGCAGAGCTTGTATGGCTAATATGTCACATTTTTGGGGTGTGCTGCTCCTGAGGTCCCCATGCAGCCACCTGCACAATCTTCTGTGCTGCTGGCTGGAGACAACAGAAATGCCTGTGCTCTGAAGCCACTTTATAAATAAGCCTGGAAAGCTTTTGAACTAACAGGAATACTCCAGGGCTCTTACAGTAAGTAAATGACACTAATGAGGCCCCATTTCCCATGGATGTTTTTCTTATGGTGGAAACCTTTTAATTTTAATTTGGGATGGGGAAATTTGCTGGTAGTTGCAGTAAGCCTGCAAGGCACGGTCATCCTCCCTGCACACCCATCCAGAGAATGGAGGAAAACTCTGGCCAGCTCCTTCACTTGCCAAGCAGCACATGTGCAGGCAGCACCACAGCCATTTAGTACCTCTTTGTTCAGCAAGCAGCAGATAGGTATTTTGGTCTATAAAGGGCAGTGTGACAGCACCCAGCTTCAGCTACTGCAGTGAGGATTAGGGCAAAGTCTGCAAGGAACAGGCAGTTAGATGTGAGGAGGTCTGTTGTCATCAGGCTGGGTGGTGGGGCAGTCATACTTCTGGATCTTTGATGGCTTTTGATGCCTCAGGGTCACCTGGTGTGAGAAGTTAAGGCACATGAGTTTGTTACAATTTCTAACACTGAAAAAAAAGTGTAAAGTAACAAAAGCATGTAGCTATCAAAAAAAACCCTCATTTATATTTTCTGTCAAAACTAATGCAAATCAAGCTTGACTCCTTCTGTGATTACTCCTAGGCCTGCCACAAAAATCTTAGTATTCATCACCACTCTGCTCTGCAGGCACAGAGGCTGTAATATTTTCCCCTTGGCCCCACTGCTTGCTGCTGTGCCGATGGCTCCCACCAAGACCTGGGAGGGCACGGCAGTGCACGCAGTCACTGTGGCTTTGCTGGAGGGAGGTTTCTGAGAGCTGACTTCCTAATCCACGCAAAACCTTCAGCAGCACTTTGGACTGGGCATTCCTGATTGGTGTGCTCAGTTAGAGGTGGTGGGCAGATTGGACTGCTCCCGGGGGTCTGTTGAGTCACAGTTCCTCTGCTCTTTCCTTACAGCACTGCTGGAGTCAGGAGCTCGACACAACAGCCCGGCTCCTGGTGTGGGCTCAGTACTCTGTCTTTCACCTCTGCCGGAGGCATAGAGCCAGGGCACAGCCAGGGTCGAGCCCACGTCTCCAAGGAGTTACACTGTGGTGTCTGCTGGGCACACTCTAGAGCCCAAGGCCTAGCCTGGCCCTTAGTATCACCCAGAAAGAGCTGATTTAATTGCATATGCTCCCAGAGTTATGTGTACATGCTGAAGTTGGCTGAGGAAGGTTTGTTCTGCTTTGAGACTGGTTTATGAAGGACACAAGGCTGGTATGATGAATGCTGGCTGCTTGCTGCCCATGCCCCATCCCTGGCATAAAAATATCCATTTCATCCAAAAATCCCTGGGCAGAGCTGAGCATTCACAGGTAGACAGACATAGACTGCAGTGCTCAAAAAAAAAAAATTAAAAAAAAAAAAAAAAAAAAAATCCTTTTGCTATTTATATTGCTCTACACTTGAGCATCAGATAGAGAATGTTTTAATTTACACACCTGCCTGCCTGCCTTGCTCTGCCTGCCCTCAAACTCTCCTACTTGATTTCAGCTACAATTTTTGGTCCTACCATCTACTACTAACAAAGAGGTGCCTTTGTGCTGCAGTCACCTCTGGTGCTTGGATTTGGCTGATTGGTGTGCAGCACAGCTCCTGCCAGCCTCTCCCACCTCCCCCACCTCCCCCTTCTCCCGGCCTTTTAGGTTAAGTGGTTCTTCACAACCTCAGCAATTTTGCTGTGCCAGCAGTCTTGCCCTTGGCTTTAGCAGGAGCACAAATTCTGTGCTGTGGCTGCCCTGCCATAAAAAAAATAATTCAAAGCCCTATACAGCATGAGCTCACCAAGGCACTAGCTGCTCACAGGAACAGACCGGTCCAACTGGAGGCACAGGAGGTGAGCAGGGACAGGGAAGAGGACAGTGGTGGGTGGGAGCCAATCTTTCCTGAGATGCTCCCTTAGCAGCAGCCCAGTAGAGTGTGGACACCTGAGCAAGCCAGTGATGATGTATTTAGAAAAGAATCTGGTATGAAGCTGAAAGGCAGCTTCTAAAATTGAGTAAATTGCATTTGGATTTTTTTTTGGTGTTCTTAAAAAAAAAAAAAAAAAGAAAAAAAAAGGGAAAAAAAAATCACTTGTAAATCACGTATTTACAGACTGGAGCACGCGAGCAAATGAGTTCTCATACAAAAGCCAGATGTTCATTAGAAACATGGCTTCTTGTTGCTGCTACCATGACAAGCAAAAAACTGGGGGGAAAAAAGTCAGCTATTCAGAAGGGGTATAAAAGAATGAGTTGTCTACAAAATCCAGGAATTTTCCCGTTAAGACTAAAAATCTTGGGTATTGTTGTAGTCTTAATCTGAACCCAAGATATAAAATAAAGCCAGAGAACCTGGTCAGGTGTTCAAGATCTCAGCCCTTAGCTGTGGAATTTCCAGGTTAAGTTACTTAAATTTTCCTGTTGCTGAATAAAGCTAAAATTCTGTGTGCCATATATTTGCTCATCATAAAATGTTCTCTCCTAGCCAGTAACAGCTTCTTTGTTGGCAAAGCCTGTCTGGGTTATGAGCTTCCCAGCCTTTGTACAGTGCACTGGGAGTTAAGAATTTCCACATGGTGCTTGCTCTGAGGCTTTTGTGAATAAGCAAAGCAAAGCATTTGCTTTATGTCCAACAAATGCATCAAATATGGTTTGAATTCTCTGTTTTTAAATGCAAAGGATAATATTGATTTTTGTTAAGGTAAATGTCTTTAATTCTATGCTATATAAACTCGACTCTTAACTGAGACATAATGGATTCTAGGCATTCTTCCAGCACAGCAGTATGAAAATTTATCTTTTAGTATCTCCAGCAGAATTAATATTTAGATGAACAAAAAATTAAATGGAGTACATCTCCAGTCTCTAAAAAGCCTATACTGAGGCAGAAGGACATTTATATAGATGGAAAAGAATGCTATATTGAGGTCAAAGCTCTGGAGAACCTATTAATGTGGGTTGTTTAGTGCTTTTTGTTGGGATGATGTTGGTGGGAATAGAAAATTAAATGAGGGGAAATAGACAATAAGGGATAATGAGGAAGTTCATAAAATTGTCAGTGTCTGAATCAATATCACCTATAGAAAGTTAATGGGATCTTGATGCAGTGGGGTACTGGGCACTCAGTATCAACACTGTACTCCATACTGGGCACTCCTTATGCACAGCCCTTTGTGAAAATTCACGAGGGTGTTGAGAACCAGACAACTACCAACTAGGTGACTGACCCACTTGATATTTTTCTACCGAAGGTGATAAAGGTACTTAAGAACAAGATACTCGTGCAGTAGCTGATATCCTTTCATTTATTGCTAAACTACCATAGTACAGGCAATATATAAAAATATTTTACAGATAGCAAAAAACCATTACATTTGAAGCTGACAATGTTGTTGTAGGAATGTGAATGATATAAACCCCTTTTCAATTCTTAAAGTCAGGTTTTTGAACAGTTTGATATTTTAAAAGTAAATCTGTTAGGATGATATGAGTGACAATTGCTCACTTGTGCATCTATTAACATATGGTTTCACCTGAACATACAGGGAAAGGCTTCAGCAAGGAGGTGTGGACATCAGTGGCAGGAGAGGGGAAATCATAATTATACACACGCACAGATATGTAAGTCCCAATTAGGCCACGATTAAGAATGAACTGTACCTTGATTCTCTGTTCCCAGGTCTCACCACATTACTTGTGTAGTAAGGTACTATCAGCATCAGTAAAAAGATGGGAGTTTAATCCTGGAATAACTGATTATTCCAACAACACATTTCTGGGCTCTCACAAACACATAAACAAACACAAAAGCACATTATTCATTTTTTGTGACTCAGTCATTCCAGAATTTTCTACCCAATTTTGCTGTTTTAAGAGAGTTATTGAGAAGAGATGCAAAATACTTTTTCCCAGATAAACACTAGTTTGCAGCCTACATAGTCTTTTGCAGAACCAGCACCTTCTTTTGAAACTTATTGCAATGTCGGTCTGGTACCATTTTATTTTCTTTTGTACCCCAGAAGCAATGAAAGTGGCTGAACAAATCTTAAACAGACCATAGGAGATGAGATACTGACTGGTAGTTAAATAAATTGCTATCAGCTGTCACCCTCTGCAGTTACAATATAGCAGACATTAAAAGATAGATGTCAATCTTAGTCAAACATCCAAAAAGGTGGATTATTCATTCTGAACTGAGATTAATAAAGAATGATAACTTTCTACATGTGATGGCAGATAGATGCTTTACATTTACAGTTAAGAAATCACTGCACTGTAAACGATGAGGAAAACAACTAATATCTGGAGAATCTGCAATTCAGTCGGTCTAAACTCAGCATTGGCATCTCTTCCTATTGCACAGGAATAAGTAATATAAATAAAACACTCAGTATTGGAGATAAATTGGAACATCAGATTATTTTAAGTGGTGCAAAATTTATGAAGACTTGAATCAATTTAAGATTTGAAATCAAGACAGTAATTTTCTTGAATCCCATCTGGCAGATGATTGTTCCCTGTTAAGTAGCAATTTGGAAAGAAATGCAGGGGAAAAAGTCAGATTGAAATATTTAGAAAAATATTTTTTGAAGTGTTTAAAGCTGTCTTTGAAGTCTTTGGAAAACATATCAAATGCATCTTTTTAGGACAATAACAATTCAACAACACTTGCATAGAAAATTAATAAACTCAGAAAATGAAAACTGATCCTTTATAAATACTATCCTTAACCCAGAAGGTGTTGCATATTTGGTCAGACAAAAAGCATAGACACTTTTTTGTAGAGATACCGATTACAAAATATACTTTAAAAACCATGCTAGCTAGTTTGAGAACTGGTTTAGATATGTTAATAAGCAGCAGCATTTTATACAATAGAGAATAACATAGTGCTGGTTTGGGAAATATTCTACATTCAGAAAATGCCATATTCCTACAAGAATGGAAGTGATACATATTTACATGGATACAAATAAAGCAAGTGCAAAAACCATGGCTCTTCTACATTCTTTCTACCAGTAAAAACACATACATTGGACACTTTCATTCCATCGCTGTTGTTCAGATCTTGTATTTTGCTCATTCTCATGGAGAAAAACAAAAATGGGACTTCATAATTCATTGCAAGTATCTTCACGAGCAATTACTTTCCTGGCAAACTGTACTTCCAACACTCATAACTGACAAAAAAGAAAATCTTCCTGATATCTGTTCACTTCCATTCCACTCTCAGACTGTTTATATATCATGAATGATGATTTTATTCTATGTATTCATATATTTGCTGCAGAAGTTTATAGAAGCTCATCCTGTATTTGCAGCCAAAGCTTGGATGGAAAAATGGAAGTAAAAAAAAAAAATGTGCACACACACACAAAAAAAAAAAAAGAGATGAACTTTTCAGTTCCAAGGAGTCCCATGTACTTCACATGGTATAACTTTGATGGAAAATGCATTAGAGTTGTTCTCCCTGCAGACAATATATTTGGAGGCCTCTGGTACAATGGCAGGAAGGCACTGTGGTGAAACATTCAGATAAGTGAGGAAAGACAGAATTTCCTCATGTGCAAGTATGGCTATCTTCCAGATAAAGTGAGAACAATTTACTCACAACATGGTATTAACTCTTCCATTGTTAAGCTAATGCTTCTACAGAAAGAGAGCCACTTGTATTAAGTAACAAAATATTAATACTGGAAAAACACTGCTCAGCAAGAACAGGAAATAATTTAGTACTGTATAGTTTGATGTTCTTCAGGCTAGCTATATAATTTTAACATATCATTTTCCTTTCAAAAAGGAGACAACAGTGCACAAGGCTATGCCTGAGGATGCTCCTTTTCTCCGGAAATAAATATAAAGCTCTCTTATTTAACTAACAGTTGCATGTCAAAGCAGATAGCACAGCACAGCCTGACCTCATGTAGCTGTAAATAAAAACCACTAAAATGTAGTCTATATTACATACATCTTATGAACCCTCAATCCAGTAGCTGACTTCATGTGCTTGCACATGTTTGGCTGACTGGAGGCAATTACAGGATCATGACCCATGTTTGTCATGGGGTGTGTTTGTGTTCACATATAATCATATGTATATAATACATCCACAAATGTATATGTGGTTATATTATATAAATATACATCTATATGCACCTACACAAACACATATACAGATTAATATCTATGCATTAAAAATGAGGGAGAAATACAGGTAATGTAAGCATGGGTAAAGCACTTGTAGCACATTAAAAAAAAAACCAAACTAAACACAAAATAATCCTCTTCTCCTCTCTATAGGAAAGTGCCTGAAGGATCACAGAAAGAGCAATGGAAATCTTGTCTTTCTGCTAAAGAGCACATAGTTCATGGGGGCATCCTGCAAAGTAGCTTTGATGGAGCATTGCAGGGGTTCAGGGCTTTGACTGCCTGGGTCCCTTTAAATGCTGGAAAGCCTTTGCTAAGTATTTGCTATACACATTTATGCTTCTAGTAAAAAAGGGAGAAAGATGCTTAAATGATCCATGAGGATAGTGGCAAAAAATAAAGATCAGTCTGTATCATGACCATGCACACTGCACTTTGCAGGAGGAAGATCAGTAGTGGATTTGGTAGATAGTTATCTGCCTTCATGATCAGCCATTCATCTGTGTACAGAGGACTATTGACAAGCAGTTGCCATGGACAATCACCAAATAAGCAGCAATATTTTTAGATTGCACCAGTGCAGCTACAGAGTTGGAAAGACAGCCATGGTCTTCTCTGATAGTCTATTTAAAATCCATCAAGAGAAAAGTTTCTGTCAGTTCTTTGGTTTTCTGTAAATATGGTTTGGGGTTGTTTTTGAAATTTCTCCTATCACAGGTTGGCTCAGAGAAAAATAGATGATCATTTGTTGATACTTCCAAGTGTGAATTCTGTGAAACCAGGAGACACACTTGGTCTGTTCTTTTACTCAGCTGCAGAAAATAATTTCTGACAGGCAACATCTGTCTTGAGGAATTTTGAAAAAAATGTTCAAAGCATCAGACTATTAAAAATCCATCATTTACATCAGATTCTGGCAAACTGGCATTTTAAAAACAATCCAAAATAGCCTAATTGAAGCTTGAAAATCAGCCAAAGTACTATATGAGTACCAGTTAATAATCAAGTCCCCTGTGCAGAAGTCATTGCAGCTAGTATGAGCCTCAGTTTTGTTCCAGTAAAAGTCAGCAACAACAAAAGGCCATTTTCACCTCTGCAGGTAATGGGCTGAGACTTTGCTAGCTCAACAGTCCACCTGATGCAACGTGGTGCTGACAATATGAGCGCCAGAATGAGGCATCCAGTAACTTTTTGGTGTTGTGGAAATGGGATACAGGGGACTCGTTTTGTGATAAAAGAATTTAATCTGACAAAGCAGACTGATGCTGCTGCCACTCACTGTGTCATGCCCACGCTGCCAGTGGGGGTTGGCGGCAGGGGGAAAAGCAGCAAACTCCCTAGGCTGCCGGTTTGGGATGTGCATCCAGGAAGGGCTTGGCTCTGACCCTGAATGGAGAGTTGGCTGAATCCAGACTTTAGAGCTGCTCTTGTGAATTTCAGATTTCAGTTTAAGATCCAAGATTATAGTTGAGACCTAGGTCAGGAGCTCTGTAAAGGCTAATGCTTGTCTCCCTCTCTAAAACCAAAGAGTTAAAGCACCAGCTTTAGTGGCAGCAAATGTATTATTCTCAATACTCCTGAAAAGATTTCTCTTGAACTGAGCACATACTCAGCAGGGTTTGTGCAAGATACTGTCTTGAAATATTGGGGCACCAACTATGCAGTTGGTCTGCTGTACTCATGTAACCTAATTCCTGCTGTGAGCATGTAGACACACTGGCAGTCAGCAAAGTTTACTGCAAAACAACTGAAAACAGGGTAGGTTCACTCTGTCTCTGCAACAGAGCTTGGGCTCTGCACTCTTAAAAATATCAGTGTTCCTCATTGACAAAATCAGGAAAGATTACTACATATTTCCTACAATATTATGGCTATCTTTCACTCTACATTCATTATCCACTCATGATACCCTTTACTCACTCAGTGGCAGCAATGACAAAGTTATAAACTTGCTAGCTGTACAACTGCAGATGGCAGCGGTTTTGTCCTGACAGGCATGTGTCAGTGCAGTCCATTCTAACACATGAAGCAAACATGACAAACATACTAACTCACATGGAGATTTAACCTTTCCAGAAATTGCTGGCAGCTTTGCAAAGCTAAAGAGACAAAGTATCAGTAAGTAAGTGTACACTGTTTCTGTAAGATGCAATTATTTTCCTCTGCAGCTTGTGTGGCTAAATGTTACAGCTGCTAAATGAGACAAGTTACCAGCCAATAGCAGGTTCTGTATGAAAAGAAACAGAATAATTTATGAGAGAGAATATATCTGTGTTCATATACTGCCTAAATATTAATAAGGATCAATCATAACGTCTTTGGATTTACTGTGACTCCTATATATTACTCTGTTTTATCTGGGTTTACTTTACCTTGTTACAGGTGTTACAACTGCTGAATTGCTCTTTTCACTGGATCTCTGTGAGCATCCCTCTACTTCAAATTCCAATCCAGTCTGACAGGAAAAATGAAGAAAGCTCCTGGATTCAGCTGACATCTACTGTTTGAAATACTGATCATGGTGTTCAGAGTCAGAAAAAAAGTAGCTTTTTATCCCAGGTCAGATGAAGGCTGAGCAAGCTTGGGTTGCCTCAGTTTCCTACAACAATAAAATTTCTCAGAAGGGCTTAGAGACCTGGAGGGCAAGTCACTGCTAGTGAACCGCAAAACACCGTCATTCACTTATGGAATATATTACTCTTTCTTCCCTCGTTTCCCACCCCACCCAAATAAACACTATCATATAACCTCCCTTGCTTTGTGTGGTGTTCAGGAGTGACATATCACTTCTCCCTTATTACTAAGATAGATCAATACATAGATATTTTGCAGCAGGCTCGAAGAGTTTCCTCAGACAGATGCTCTGTTACATGAGAACAATACGATCTTTGGACAAAAGGAAGGGTGTCCTTCTTGATGTTTACAGAGAGAGGTGGCGAGTTGCTTAGTCAAGGCTGTCAGCTTGATGCCAATACATTGTTCCTTGCATTGAATTGGTGCCTTGAGATGAACAGTTAAGGAAGCAGGAGGTTGCAGGGGCATTGGAAGGATCTAAGAGGTCAGTTATGGAAGGATTCGGTAAAAGTTGTCTCACAAATCTCTTCTTCTATGTCTGATTTCTGGCAGGGAGTCCAGAAAATTCCTTCCTGATAATTTCATTAACTGTGAAATAAAAGAAAGAGGAAGAAATGTCAGAGCACTTCCAAAATCATAAAAAGTAAAAGCAATCCTTGGGCAGTTTACTGTTAAGCTAAAATTGTCCCCTCTGTATTCATATTTTTATGAAAACTTAAAATTTATAGCCCTTTTTACCCAGATTATGTGTTTTTTGGAAGGCCAGGGGGAAGGAGTGGAGAGAGGGATTTAAACTCTGTGCAGCATGCTTCTGATACCATAAAAATACACCTGAGAAGGTGTGTCATGTGTAGTGCATGCTATATCCCTTACGTACACAACACTTTCCCTCTCTTACAGTCATTTCCTTTACCCGAGGTAAAAAAGGAATCTGTAAGTATCTAAGCATTTTAACAGTCTCACCAGGCTGAAATAAGAATACTTTGAAAATAAAAAGGCAATGTTTGGAGGACATATATTGGACAGTGCTGAAAATATACAGATTGCAATTCAGGTGAAAGTGTTTGGTTTTCTTGTTTAGTTTTTTGTTTTGTTTTTGTTTTTTTTTAATCTCACTGTAGTCTGTTTGCTCTACTTTTTTACTATAGTTTGTTTGTAGCTCGTAGCACAAGCAAACTTCCATACACTGCTATGTCACTCTGAGAGGCTGGGACAGGCTTGTTACTAAAGCTCAGGAAAAGACACTGAAGAACTGTCCTCTGTTTAAAAAATTAGAACAAAATTCAAGTGATACACAACAGCCATTGTCTTCTGTCTAGCCTTCACACTTATTTGCCTAAAGTACCCTTTAGTACCTCCTGGAACAACAATTCTTTCTGTAGGCTGCACTTTCACTGGGAGAGACCTAAAACATGAGCAGTTTTGTGCAAAACTCCAGAACTACCTAGTCTGGTGCTCCACTTCACATGCAGCTCCTTGGAGCTGCATTCACCAGGGGGGGTCCGTGGTTTGGAATCCAAAAAAACCTTTGACAAATTTGCTTTAAAACCAGAAGATCAAATTTCCTAAGATTTCAGACTCTAGATCGAAATGATTTCTCACTGTTGATATTTAAAGGCTAAGACGAGGACTAACTCAAACCAAAGAAGGCTCTTGCCCAAGACTGATTACTCCTCAGTTATGCAGCTGTAAGACTCCTCCATGGTTAGACCTATTTCTAACAAATGTCTATGAAAAAGTTTCATTAACGTAGCCCTTCACCACTTCCCACAATTAGAACAAAAACAGTGCCCAATCTCTTATTGCCTCTGGGAAGGGGAACACGTTTAATAGCTATGACTAGTAGTTTGAAATCTCCCTCCCCTCTGCATGCAATGGCATTTATCTGAGAAAACAAAATCTGTGTTTTACACAAAGCTCCATCTCATTACTGTCTGATGTCTGCTGGGGTGGGCTACATGCCTCAAGGACTAAGTATTCGCACAGAGCATGGCATGGGTGCTTGACAGGAGGAGCAGGGAGCCAGCCCTCTGCATATCCAGGTACAGTAAACCTCCTGAAGGGACCTCACAGCCTGTGCCACACTAGGCAGTTTCCATCCCTCTGTGCTCAAACACCCCACCGTTAGCAGCCCAGGGTTCAGCTCTTCCTAATTCCAGTCAGGAAATGCCTGATTTCTACCAGGTTGGTGCCTCTTGGAGAGAAAGCGTGGCTGAGAGCAGACCTCCTGGCCCCTCCTGCTGTCCAACACTGTATCCTCCACTATCACCTGCTGCCTTCTATCAGACTATTGGGTGAATTCTTGCAAAAGAAGCACTTATGTGATAGGGGTATTTGGTATGTTGTTGCTCTGCAGTGCAAGGAAGCAACCAGTGGGAGGTGAGGTTGGTCCACCTTCAGACAAAAAACCTCCAATTTAGAAGAGCTTCCTGTTTGCTCTACCCAGGAAATGAGAGGAGCAGGTCTTCAATGGAAATTTTTCACTGCCTTGGCTAAAAATAGCAGTGAGGTAGAAGAAGTGGGCACCCACTCTTACAGGGTCATTTCCTTTCTAAAAACAAGTAGGCTGAGACTGCAGCCAATTTATTTATTGACACATTTGTTTCAGCAGCCAGCATACCAAAAATACCATGTATGAGTTTCCTTTCATGTAATACAGCCACCACTTGTGGAAATATTGGAGCAAACAGTCGTCTTCATCTAGGAAGGGTTAAATACTAACTGAAAAAATAGGTGATAATTAAATGTAGTTTACTAAACCTACAGGTTTTTAGTCTTTTGAGGGGTCCAGTTTTGGTTCTTTTTCCTGGCCTAAGCTTTAGGCAGAGTCAGATCCATCACACAGCACCAGCAGAGCAGGAGCCTGAAGTCTGGCCAGTGTGGGGTCCTCCACTCAGTTCCAGGCAGGTTGGCTGGTGTGGTAAAGGGCTTACTCAGCCTGCAAGCTTCACTTTCCCTCCTGTGTGCTGCAGAGAAGGTCAGCAGTGGGTTTTGTGGGCTGAGGTTATAGGGGGACTATAATCTGAAAAAATCTAAAAAGTTGCAGGGGACCAGTAGGAAGCTGTAACATTAACCCTATAGACAGGTTGCAGACCATGCTCCAGCCCAGCTGGGCTGGATCTGCAAGCCCTTACAAGTGGCAAATTAGATTTTAGTTGTAAGCATCTGAATGAAAAGAAAGTTTCCTGTTAACAGTTGGCCTGAATGTCCTGAAGCCAGTCACCCTAAATTTCACCTGAATACAAGTGTCACCACCTGTGAGTCAGATGCTGCTTAAGCTGGGGAACACTACTCTGGGAGCTCTAAGAGAAGGCTGTGTAAGCTAATGATTGTCTCAGCAAAAATGGCCTAATCTACAATCAAAACCCCTAAATCTAGTGAATGTATAAACATAACAGGAATGGATCCCAAGACAAGTATCTCTCTGCCAGCTTGAAGTCATCTCCAGATTGAGCCTAATGCAATCACACATCTTTGATGATCTGCTCCAGATTTGAGAGTACATGGATTCAGATCCAGGTGTAACCTCAGTGACTTGGGGTTCGACAGCAGATTGAACAAAATCAGCAAACTGACACATATCTAAACTTCAGAGGAAACTGAGATCATGTGCTGAACTTGCTATTCTGAATTCCCATCTATCTTTTTTTGGTAGTGTGGTTAAAATTTGTCTCAAGTATTGGTTCTCATTAGTTGATCATCTCAACAGGAGATGGAGATGATGTGGTTAATTAATAAAATATTGTTATTTAGGATGCCTGGCATGTGACAGCTCTGGAGCACACTGCTATTGATCCATTTAATGAGAGAGAACTGATTAAACTGGGCCATGAGGATATATTAAAAGATAATAAAAGATTAAAAGGATAAAAAAGGATATTGAAATTTCAGCCGATATCAGCCATTCAGAAATGCCTAGTTCGGCCTGAATCCCTTCAGTTTATACTCTGTTAGATACTATTGTTGTACAACATTGCAATAGCCCTGGCACTTAGAGATCCCCAAGTTAGCTGAGTGCTAGAGGCTGGCTCAAATCATGGGGGAATGTCTGTGTTCTTCTAATCACCCAGCTTTGATGGGTTAGAGTCAGTCTCTCAGGCTCCAGTCCTCAAAGACATTTAAGACTCTAATTCACATCCTCTCAGATAGAAATCTGGAGTGTATTCGGCTGTGGGATGACAGTGGGTTGTATTAAATACCGAGCTTCAACTGGTAGTCCAGAGACAGAAAACAGTCTCCAGTTTTAGCTGGCTATGAGTCAGCTCCTTGTAATCAATTATGCACAGGCACACACCCTAGAACACGTGCGTGCACACACAGCCACGCGTGCCATGGGGTAACAGCTTTACCAGCATTCTTCCACCAGTGGCTCTGTGCTAACACCGACCAAAGGGATGCTGGCACAGCACCACACCCCTGGCACTGACTGGGGTCTTGGGCCCTTTGAGGATCCTGCAAGGGTGAGGGTCTCATCAGAGAAGGCAAGCTCATCTCCAGTGGCTCCTCCCTGCACTATTCAATGTTGGCTCCACTGACCAGGCCAAGAGGCATTTTCAGGTGCGCAGCTAACATGAGACAGGCCAGGAGGAACCAACAGTGTTGCAGGAACTGGGGATGAAAGGGGAGCCCCGAAATGTTAGCAAACCCCCAAAACACAACCAGGCAAAACATGGTCCTAATGCGGTTCTAGTGGCTGCCCAAGAACAACAGATGCTTCAGCCCAGCATGCACAACCCCATCAGTCCTTCCCTGCCCACCAGACCCCAGCTACTTCAGGACAGCTCTGTTGCACACAAGTGGGGAAGAAAAAGGATGAAAAAACAAAACAAAAACAAAACAACTAAATTAAATAAGATTTTAAACCCTTTAAGCCAAATAAAAAGGGGCATTATTTTTAATTTTAAAAAATAAATAAAGGTTAAGAGAAACACACAGCTGGAGAAAAGGCAGAAAAATACCAATTACCTTTCTTTTTGATTGCTTGGATCAAAGATCACAGTCATTCTTTTTCATATAATGTTTTGTATCCAGCTAAGGTGTGTATCTATCAGCTCTGAAAAAGATTTGCAAAACCATTTTTGAGAAAAAAAGGTAACCTTCGACCTATGTTTCAAGGCCAAATGTTACAATTTGCAGCTACTCTTTCATTATGTGGTTTAATTTATTAAAAGGACATTTCAGCATACACAATACATAAGGCAGAACTTAACCGCTGACCTTTCTGTTTGCTCAGATCCAGCACTAGACAATTTTTTTCCCTCTTTTCTCAACTAATATGACCTAAAAATAATTATGCAAAAAAATTACACTCCTAAAACTGATCACAAAATATTCAAACTACTGATAATTTGATCTGAGATGCCAGAGGCACAGGATCTTGTATGTCACGCATCTTCTGAGGTCAAAGAGTAGTCACTGCCTTTTGCAAAATTCAATTATATTTTCATCTTAGTGGTCCAAATAAAACATTACATATTTATGCCAGATCAAAAGTCAGTCCCTCTTAAGTAAGAGATCTAACCACAGTGGCGTGTAAATTAAGACTTTGCCTTAATTGTAGAGAACAGGAAAGATATGTGCAAAGAAGCTATGGAAGTTATAGTCTTTGTTTCAAACACAAATAAGGTGGGGGGTGGGGGGTGGGTTTCTCATAAAATGGCGATATTTAAAATTCTGTTTTACTTTGGTTTTTGGGGTTTTTGTTCTATCTATTTTTTTAGATTTCTTTTGAATTCATCATGAAAGCATTTGGCACTTCTGCAAAACCACAGGGAAATTAAAAAAAAATAATTGCAACATTAAGGAGGAAAAAGTGCTTCTTCAAAACTAAGTTAGTTTTGAGCGCAAGATTCAGGAGTGTCTTTGCTGCTGGATTTCAGGTGACTATATATAGAAAAGAAATATTTTACTTGGCTCCCAAAGATTGCACAGCCACGTATGATATGCTAGAACCTACCACTCAGTACACAGCCTATTTTATATTCTGCATCCTGGAAAATCAGATTTTGCACATGCAAGCAGAGGAACTAATTGACTGGTAAATACAAACTTAGGTGTATCAGGCACAAAGAGCCCAAACCCAACAAACCCTGGTAGGGAAAAATACCGTGGGGGCAGGGAGAGTGTTGTTTTATCAACAGCAATGAAAGCCTTTTTCTTCTGTAAAAGGGGGCATATCACTACTAAGAAGTTCTTTCTTTAATTACACATAAAAAAAAAAAAAAAAGGTTTTACTCCTTTTTAAAGTAATGCCAAATAGATTCACCGTGTAACTTTTCTTTCTTGACCTGTCTGTTATCTATGTATCCTCTGTGAACTAGAAACCTCTTCAATGCCATCCAGCCCAACAGTAAAGAGGTCATCTGCATTAATTAAGCAAACTCCTGGAAGAAGTTACTGATCTCTAAGTGGCAATTCAAGTCCCATGGTGCATTCTTGCTAATAGTTTCAATAGGCTGAAAACCCATTGGCATCTTTCCACGATATAATAACATAATATAGATATCTGATGGAAAACAGAATCTAAATAAAATGCATATTTTTGGCTAAAGCCTGTCCCAACTGAAATCAATATCTAAACTCCTCATGATTCACAGGAATTTCTGTATTTTACTCATGACATTTAAATAGCCTTCCTTTGTATTTCTATATAGTTCCAGAGTGAGGTGCAAAAATAAAATAATCAGTATCTATGGTGCTATCCTGCTTCAAATCTTGGACAGGAAGCTTAGTGTGGCTGTAAGAAAAGAGCAGGAAATTAAGATAGTATTTCTGCTAAAAAAAAAATCAGTGTCCTAAACACACTATACATCAAAACTATCAAGAAGGAAATTCTAAAACACAGATCTGTCTCTTACACTACCCCAGATATTTTGAGGGTTTTCTAAGCACTATCATTATTGTCAGTGGAATTCCAGAAAAGGTTAAGAGACTATCACTACAAAACCACTGCTTTAAAACTGTCAGGGAAAAGCGTGACCTAGTGGTTAAGAGCAGCAGACCAGGTAGTGGGAGTCCAGAGCCTTGGACCTCTGCTGTATCATCATCATTTTGGCATATGGCCTTGGCCCAGTCCAGGTACCCCTGAAGGACTAGATTTACTACAGTTTTTCTTCAGTCTGAAATTCTAGTTGATCCTGCTCTGGTGTGGGGGGGGGTGTTGGACTATATGATCTTCTAGGTCCCTTCCAACCCCTAATTCATAGATAGATTCATAGATAGGAATATCTGTGAGTCTGTGTGAAAAATGAAGGAAGACTGTGAAGGTCACACTCAGGGAACTTAAATCATATCTAGCTAAGAGAAAAAAGCCTGAAATGGTGACACCCTGCATGGAATGAGCCTATACTAAGTGTACAGAAGTAACAGAGAGCAATCATTTCCAAAAGTCCCAATAGGAATGTTCTAAGTCCTTAGGTAGTTTATATCTTGAATAACCAAAGGTATGAGGTGCTAAGCTCAGGCACTCTAAAAATCCTATTGGCAACAATTACAGTTACCAACCTAAACTCTTTAAACCCATAAATGTCAGTCAACACTGGAGTCAATACCTCTAAAAATCAAGTCCTCTGTATTTCTATTAGGAAATTAAGTCAACATAGATAACAGAGAGCACTTTGAACACAGGGACCTGTTCTTCGCTGTATAGCATCTAAAGTCAGGAGACTAAGGAGAATCCCTCAACCCTAGAGATGCCTTGTCCTGGAAGACTTTGGTATACCACTCATGAAGAGCTGCACAGATGCCCTCTCCACTGACTGCAGGGGGAGTCTGAGACTGGTACCCCCAGACAGTTGGGAGTTTGAATAATTTATTTTAGACAAACAACCCCTTGCTTCTGTTTATCCATGCATTAACCTCAGACAGGTGTTACTCTGCAGTGCCCTCCAGATAAATGCTCCTGAGCAATACAAAGCAAAGTGGGAAGGAAAATGGAGGGGTTCGCAACAGTGGAGATCATGTGAAACCTGTGCTGCCCTCCCTTTACTACCTGCTGTGCACCAAGCTCTTGGGTGCCTGTCCTATTTTGCCATGCTTCACTTCAGCTCGTTACACAAATGGTTACAATCTTGTAAATCAGTAATAAGTTGCACCCAAACCTGTAAGTGATTAGTAAAAATACATTACACTTCCATGGCCAGAGGACTTTCACACAGTTAATCAGTGAAGAAAACAACTGGGTGTTATCTGGTTGATTAATTCTCTGGAAGACCAGTTCATTGAGCCCCCCATAACAAGATGATTGAAATTTGAAGTGCAAACAATGTATAGGAGAGTTATACTGCTTAAAAATAACACTCTGTCCTGGAGAAACAGGTGTCAAATATTCATAGATTCATAGAATCATCAAATATTGCCCTAAATTGAGCTGAACAGAGGAATTCCAAGGCTGAGCAGGTGCCATTTGTTGTGCTTTCAGTTACTTATCCATTTGATCTCTGTCTGCTTCAATCTATTGGAAATCAGTGAGTTAAGTTTTCTAGGCACCTTCTCTACGAAGCAGAAAACAGTTTACGTTATATCTGCAGCACACGTGTGCACATGCAAGAGGTATGTTGTCCTGGGTTGCTGACTGCAACTGCAACAGACAGAACATTTCTTTGCTCCAGAGTGTGATTTCCTGTTTACTGGTTGGATTTCAGTGTTTAGGTGTCATTTTTGCATCCAGAAATTCTAAGATAGGTGTGAACAATGCCTATGCACTTGCTGGAGGAAGAATCTGCATCAGCTGGCAACCTGGAAAGTGCTTTTTGGGGCACAATTTTATGCCCTTTCCCCCCTGCCCCCTTCAGGCTTCAGCATATCACTGTGGGAAGCCCCTGGAGCTCATCTGCAGGCTCAGGTCCCCTGGTGTAAAACCCTCTTAATTTAGAGGAATTGCATCTTAGTCTCTGCATGAGCACAATGGGAAGAGGCATCCCATCAAACTGGGGTGTTTCTTTAAATCTTTCTCAGAACTCTTTCCTGCCCAGTCCACAGCGCTGCAAAGACCGAAACCAAGCCTGAGGGCAGCACTCAGGCTCTGCCAGTCTCATTCACAGGTTACCTGACAAAGGACTAACACTGAATATTAATGCTGACACTACCAGGAACTATATGAATATGAAGCAAAACCTCCTACATTATTCAACGTGCTACGGCTATGACAAATATCCTGTTTGTTTATTAGATAAACCCTTAAGTCTGTTTATTCGCCACAGGAAAGACATGAAGGCACTACCACAGGATAGCTTTGTGCAGTCCTTTTGCAAGTGTCAGCAGTAATTTTGGAAAGTGTACCTTGAAAGTGGAAAACTAGATCAGCCTGGGTGTGATGAGGAATTCCAGGCCACCATGGATTTGGTTTGTAGTAGCTTTCCATAACAAAGTCCTTTTTTAACTGACTTTCTTTCTGCTCACATATATTTAGATATGACTTTCATTCGGCAGTACTCTGATGCCAGATAGTTTTGGCTGAAATTGGAAGGGAAGGGACACGTGTTTGAGTCATGCAGTTGGCTCTCTCAAGTTGATAGTTAGCAAGTTACTGAGAAAAGATTCAGTTTGTATTTCGTTTTAGTTAACATGCAATGAGACCAAGTAAAATATTCCATGTAGAATATGCACATAATAAATGCATACACAAAAACTTACACTAGGAGGGGATGGAGTTAATTTTCTTAAACCACATTAGTTAGCTAAATGAATACAGAAATATTAGGCTGAAGTTTAAGAAACACAAGGCAGGAATCTTCATTTTGTCACTCCTAATTCTTGATTTAATGCTGTGGCAGCTGCTGCCACTGCAAAGCACGCAGGTGAACTGTGCTTGCATTTATTTCTGTGTGCCTAGTCTGGACGTTATGAACTTACTACAAAACTGCTGAGATAAGCAGTGCCGTTTGGTATTAAGACATTTATTTTAGATTAAAAACAGCAAAAGAAAAGGAGGTTGGTGATAACTTTTTCCTCCAGCACCTTGTACTTTGTGGTTTAAAAACTAATGAAATTGATAATAGATAACACAGTGCCTCTAAAATAGTAACTACCACCAGGAAAAGCACACAAGAAATAGCACTATTTATTCACATGTCACTTTGCAATTTCATCATTCTCCTAGACTTAATCTATTTACTAAGAGGCAATATGAGTCATTTAGCAAAGTGTTTCATAAAAAGAGACAAGAGAATGGATGAGAGAAAGCTATTTTTTTACAGGAAATAATTGGGGGGTAGGAACTGAAGAACAGTTACAGCATGTCCAGGATTAGCTGGAAGTTACAAGAATAGGCAATGCTGCTGGCTTTTTTTGTTTCTGTCACAAAGGAATGACCAGAACAAATATTTAATTGAGGGGAAACAAACCATTTAACAAATATTTAATTAAGGGGAAACAAACCATATTACCCTTCCCTTTAGGCAGTTTTGTAGGGGTTGAACAGTCAATAATATAATCTATTTTCTTCCCTTGAGCACTAGTGCTTATGGGTATTAATCCACAAAACTATTTACTGGCTCTAATTCTCTGGCATCTTATCTTCTGCTGTGTGTTAACTTCGCAAGCATCCCCACTAAAGGGCTTGTGGATTCTTGCAGAACCTGGGCCTCTCCAGCAAACCAGGTTTCCCTTCAAACATGTCTGAACTAAATTTTGAGCCTGGTTCTCAGGAGAAAACAGCAACAGAAAATCACTGTCCCAAGATATCAGGAAAGATGCACAAGTGGCCTACAAACAATTTTGCCAGACAAATCAAGCTCTCCTCTGGAACAGGCATGAAAATAACCTTCTGCTTGCAATTACTCTGCTTTCACAAACAACTTTGGAACAGTGAGCATAAAGAAGGCATGTGTTTCTTATGTGCTTTATTTTACTCTTCCCCCTGCTTGCATTAGTCACTGAATAGCAAGCGTAGTTTTAGGAGCGCTGCTATCAAGAACTGCCTCTGTTGGCTAAGGAGACAGGCACTGCTAGAGTGGTCTGTGGGTCTTGGCAAAGGGAGCCCAGGACAGCTGGGTGATGAACTATGGGGCTAAGTTACAAATCCCAGGTTAGCTGGAAATAATCCAGACCATTAAATATTTAAGTGGGTATTGACAGAGTGTTAGAATTCACATATAACAATGTCAAGGAGGTGCTGCATAAAAAATACTGCATGTCTGCCCACATCCATCTGTTTGCTTTTATTTTGCACTTTGACTTTAAGTCCTTTGAGGCAGGAACTGCTTTTTTTCTTTGCAGTCTATACAGCATCTGCCAGAATGGAGTTCTCATCCATGCGGGGGTTTCTACCATGAAATAATGTATTAATAAAAATACTACATAACACAATGAAGTATATATATAAATTAGAGATCACTATGAACCAAGAGAGTGCTAATTGTAAGAGACTACACAAAGAAGTACAAAAGACTATGGGGAGCAGATACTGTAACTGACTTTGCATCTCACCTCAAGAAGCCCAGGAACATCTGACAGTAAAAAGAATAAGAAAAGGGTACCTGCATCATCCATAGACTTTTAATTTTAGTCAATGGCACAAACAAACTTTTGTTCTCAGAATGAAAAGTGGGGATACAGATTACCAGAAATAGAACTGAGCTCCTTGATGTTCACTAGCTGTTAAGGTGATTATCTTAGCTGAAGTGCAGCCAGTGCTATTGAGGTTGGGCAATTCCCAACCACACCACAACAGCAATAACCTACATTTGTTCAGAAATCAGCCCTCGATTATTTGCAGACTTCCCATCCCAATTCCAGATCAAGACGTAGGAGCAACCACCCAAAGAGACTGCCCCAGGGAATCCTTCCCAGGATTTAATGAGCCATCCCAAACTTTCCAACTGTGAGGTCTGAGAGCTGTGGTGTATCCCCAAGGAGCCCAGGCAGGAGGCGAAATACTATTCTCATTGCGGTGTCTCAGGGGCATGCTGCACATACCTAGCAAGACCATCCTAATCACTCCCAAATTCTCATCAACTCTATGACAATGTTCTCCTTTATACACGAGTTTGCACATCCAGCTCACACTGAACCTATTGGTTTGCCTTTAACCATCCGTTGCTACACTTCCTGGGTGAATTCCAACCAAACAACAAAGACTTTGGAACAACATCATGATAAAACACTCTCTTGCCTAAAATAAAGATAAAACTTGCTTACGTTTGGTATGATCTCATCTGACTAGAGAACACATTCAGAAGCAATTGGCAGTCCATCCCCTCAGCTAGGAACACGGACTGAATGGGAATACTGTTTGACCTGCAATTGGGGAACTAGCCACAGACAGCTGGAAGACACCATAGTAGCAAAGCTGAAGGCCAAGATCACCATAACTCTTTCTGAGTGGTCTTGGAAGGACAGTGGCTGCCAACAAGAATGAACTGCCCCAGCTAAACCATATGAAACCACTGGGTATCTTCCTCAAGGCCAGATTTTTAGATGTATTTTGGTAGCTAACTCTCAAATAAATCATTGTGGATAAGCCATTTAGCCACCTTTTATGAAATCATATAGACAGAGACAAGTGTGAATCACTTCTCAGAGTCTGGCCTAGGCTGTATCCCATGTTTCTCTGACAGACAACACAGAACAAGTGTTGGGGAGCACCAGTAGAGGATGTCCTATGATAAGATCTGGGAGTTGTTTGGGATGCCGGGATAGGAAGGTTTTTGTGCTAGTAAGGGCTGACTTATGGGTGTAGAGGTAATTCTAACTCCTTTCCTGCTTCCTATAGCATCACCACGGGGAAGGCTCATGGTGCTTCTATGCAGCACCACAATGTGCCTTTGCCATCATCATCACGGAGCAGCATGGCACAGACCCGCCATAATATCTTCTGCAGGACATGGGATCAGATGGCTGACTACCACCAGCTGCTCTGCTTTGACACAGGCAAAACGTGGAGTGGAAAGACAGCAGAGCATCCATGGGAGAGAAAATAAAAAGCTGAAGTCAGGACGCTATCCACCCAAACCTACACTGCCCCGTAACGCATGACACCCAGAGACTTGGCTGTGGGCTGTAGCACACACTGCAGAGCCTGTCTCAGTACTGCAGGACTCAGAGTCCTGCCTCAGCACTGCAGGACTGCCTGACAGTGAACATGGGTACACCACCTCACACTAGTATTGCCTGTTGGCCACAGCACCACTGTGCCCAGCAGCAGCAAAAACAGGCAGCTGCCTGGTAATGACGAGGGAACGTACCAGGTACTACAGAAATGCCACAAATGAAAGTAACTTACTGGCAGGAAAAGATAAACTATCCAAGATAAACTACCATAAACTATCTTTGCATTTTTCAGCCAAGATGTTAAAATGTGCTCAAGCTTAATGGGTGCTTAAGACCTTAAGACTTCAGAGCAGGTTCATGATACAGCAGGTACTGAGAGAGAGCAGAAGGAGCATCACAGAACTAAAATTCCCCCATTTTTTGCTGGCAGCAACCAGTGACCTTGGGAGAGCCCCATTAAGTAGAGATTTGCTACATCTCATAGCGGAGCCAGCAGCAAACACCCCTGCAGAGTCTGTTGGCACAGATGGTGGGGTGGTCTCATGCTCTGCTCTGGCTGTGCCATAGGTCACACAACGGGGCTTTCCTTTTGTGGAGGTCCTCTCGATATGACTGTAATCAACAGTAAAAATAATAGCTAAGTTTATATTTGGGCTGGAAACCACCACTGTTAATAGCAGCAGGCAGCAGAGTCTCCAGAGAGAAAGGCTTGGTTACTGCTGACCCTGGTTGAGATCTCAAAGATGATCAGGAGAGGGCTGCAGCCTTTTTGGCCATAAAGACAGAGGCAATTTTTCTATGGTTTAAGACAGTCACCATCTCCAGTGGGCACTCTCCCTCTTATCATCCATGTTAGGTGCCACAGAAACATCCTCCAGTTGTATTTCTTCTTCACCTGCTTGTGCAAAGCCTGGCCCTGCCACTGCATGGGGGCAGCATCAGAAGGGGGCCAGAGAACAACACGAGAGTGGCTGGTTTGGGCTTCTTTCTTGTTTGTTTTTTTTTTTCTCTCATGATTCAGAAATGTCATCTGCATCCAGCTGTTAGTATTTTGGAAATCTGCTGGATTTTGTTTTCCTCGTGTGGTTCAGAGTGGCTGATGCACGAGCTGCAAAAGCCTTGGCAGACAGTGAGCCTGCTTAAAGCAACTGTACATGAAAGTCTGCATCCTGGCCAGCACCTTCTCTCCTGGGAGCACTCTGGGGCTCCCGTTGGGCAGCCTCCTCATCACTCTAATGGGAACAGTGCTTAACTGCAGCACTACACTAGATTTAACTGTGATCAGGAACTACACAAATAGGTATCTACATCAACTGTTGTAAAATATTTCAGTTGCAGCCAGCAGCATTCTGATCCTGACTTCTGAATGCATGGCAATGCTTACACTGTGACCTGCAGCATAATAAATACACTCTAGATGAACAGACTTCCCACCGATACACCTCTCCCATGCACATTTCAGCTGCCTGCTGTCTCTTGAGGGCACAGTAATCTTCTTCCCCCCCCATCCCACAGTAGACACTCCTGCTATAAGTGATGAATGGCCAGATCCAGAGTGCCTTGAAAACACAGGAGAGTCAGCAGCATATAATGAGGAGGTGGGAGCTTGCACACACTTACTTCCAAGGAACAAACTTTTAATGGGTTGTGGGATCTACATGTGAAAACATGGTGATTAAATTAAGGGACAGGTCTCTATTACTTAAATAATTATTCCAGTTGAAAGCTGAATCCCAAGTCCCCATTTTTATCAATGCAGCTCTAACTCCATGCTCAGTTACTCAGTGACATGGACAAAACCATCCATTACTGAAAAGTCAGGTAAATACAAAACACCACTAAATGTAGCTTGATCACATAACTGGTCTTAATATCTCTCCCTTCCTGAGCAATGATGGAAATAATGCTGAGTGATTAATAACCCCTGATGATTATATTTACCAAGTAAGCTATAAAAGAAAGTATAAGCAATATGGAAATGTATTTGCTGCAGCAGCTGCAGCATTCAGTGGCGTGCTGGGGTGTGTTTCCCTGCCAGGAGCAGGACAGTCCCCAGGGGTAGTGACACAGAACAAGGCTGTGCTCCTGTGTCACAGCCTCTGTGTGCCCAAAGCCCTGGGGGAAAGGGGTAGACAAAATCCCCTTCCAAAAAACCCCAACTCCTGCAGATTATAAGCATGCTGTTGATGAGGTCAAACAAAAAAATAAAAGAATATACATAGTGTGGGCTGCTTCTAAGGCTACTAAACCAGTGGAGAAAGGATTACTTTAATTTCCTTTTTACCTGGAAATTAAAAAAAAAAAGGCAACTAAAATAAAAAAACCAAAATAACCCCACCACATCTTTTACGGAAAAAAAAAAAACCTGCCTGAGAAGGGAGATAGTTGAAAAAGCCTCACTGAATGTGTGCTGTTTTCCAACCCCCATAAGCAGGCCTTAGGGTGTCTTTTACCATGGCTGGCCTAGATGCAGGCATTTCACAACACAGAAGAGATGGGGCAAGGAGCAAAAGGATGTGAAGTTTGCTGTGATGTCCAGAAGATGAAAACACTAGTGCTGTTTATAGAGGGAAACCCAATTCGTCAGCCCAAATGAATTCCTGTGCTAATCCATGCAGGCTTCATGTTTTCCACCAGCCTCAGCCACTGTAAAGACTATCTTTAGGAGGCACAGAGTGTTTGGAAAGGAGCAGCTGGAAAGAGGGGACATTTATGCCAGTTTGGAAGGCTTTCTGGTATGGAAAAAGAGGAATGCTCTCTTGGGTCTCCCCACAAAATTAAAGCATCTTCATCCAGAGCAAAACGATGCCAAGCACAACAAACAAAAGCGGCTTTCCCCAACTCTCCTGGGCAGCCTCACTCTGGGGTTCACAATGGTTTCCATAGAACTTGTTTTGCTATCATAACAAATTTATCTATGCAGGCGTGATGGTGCACACTGTTTTCTAAAGACAAGAAAATCAATTTCCTCACTTATTTGTCTGCCAAAGCATTTTTGTCTAGGTGCCACAGACAGGGACTCCCCAGATAACTAGTGCATCTGCCTGTTGGCTGAATGCAGCATGCATCTTGAAAAGAAAAATCGTCAAGAGGTTTTGGTCTGTGTGGCACAATGCAAGATACTTTTGCTGCAGAGGCTGGGGGAGAGGCTGCCCATGGCTGATCGCTCCTGTTCCTTGGCTTCTGATCCTCCCAAGCTGAGCTAGCCTCAGAGCAGTGTGCCTGTGTGCAGCAACACAAGCTTCCTGTAATAAACCAGCCATCAACTGTGTGCATCTCTCCTTGTATACATGGGAGGAAATGAATGTCTTGTTATATTGACCACAATCTGTTGAAATGCTAGTAAATATTACAGTCTAACTGTGATTAAGGGCTAGATTATTTGCATGGCTGTGGTACCTTCCCTGAGAGCTGCACTGGAATGTCACATGCAGGAGAGGTTCTTCCAGCCTTTCTGCAGAGACACACTCAGCAGTGGCTTTAGAAAGCAGATACAGTTTTCTGCATGACATAAAAAGTTTGAGGAGCATGTAATTCTACATAGAAAGCAAGACCATTATCAGAGCAGACTGAACTTTTGGGAAGTTTTGATCTAAAACTTGCACTAATTTTTAAGATGGGAAGAGCTACAAAATGTAGTCAAGGATAAAATGAAGGTTCACAGATACTAACTTCTAATACATACATATCAATAGTATTGTATGGTTTTTATTTTAACAATAGCCTATAAAATGTACACAGAAGAAAAATTTGCATGAAAAGTTTTTGTTTTTTTTCAAAAGGAAACATATCTGAAAGAACAGCAGAAGTAATTGAAGATATGAAGCTGCAGGATGACCTCAGGAGAAGAGCTCTCATGTAACCCAACCTAGCTCAAAATTTCACCCTAGGGTTTGCTTGCTGAAAAACAGTATCTTGGGATGCTTTCCAAGGAAGAAGACAGCACTCCATTCAAAGCAAATGAACATGTGTGAAGAAGAAACCAGACAAGAAAAAATGAAATGTAATTTTAAGGAAAAAAGACCCACAAAACACAACGTAATTAAAAAATACCACTGCTGAAAGTCCTCCTCTGCTTCGTCTCTGTTCTAATTTAAACCAAGCCAGTTTGCTCACTGGACCTCCCAATGCCTAGAGTGGCCAGTGTTTGCAGACTATTTCCAACCTTTGCAAATATCCATTTGTACATAATGATCATTACTTCATATACAGTGACTTGAACTGGGAGACCTCCCAAAGACCTAAGAAGAGGTGACCATTTACTTACAGAAATGCCAGGCCTTGTTTTTAAGTGCCTTTGGCAGACCTGTGAAACCTATGCTTAAAAGACAGTTATGGCAGTGCCCTGTGTCCCCCAGCAGTCCCCCTTCCCCTGGAAAGCTGAAGGCACTGCCTGTGAGCAAGCTGGAGGCACCACAACAGAGCAGCTGAGGGCAGGTACCTTTCAAAGTTGGGACCTTCACAGACACTTCTGGAGACCAGCCCATAAGGGGTTGATGAAGTCCCAGCACGAGCACCAGGAGGTATTTGACCAATGTCTGCTACATCATCCAGCTTCCTCTGGCCTTGTGGCTATGGAACTGAGCTCTTACAAAATAACCAACGCTGTGTTGCTCATAATGACAGATATTTAACCCAGGGAGGTTTAACTGTCACAATACTTTCACCATTGACTCCCATACTTCTGAAGTGGCTCCCCATTCATTTAGTCATTCTCACTCTTTCCAAAGAAACTTAGAAACCACCTAAATAAACCAGCACCCATTGAGACATTACAAATGTCATAAGAGTCATTCATGTGTCTCACTATTTGTCCTACATTTGACTTGATTCATTCATGGATGATGAAGTAATTCATCATTAAGAAACCAAACCAAGCCACACCACAATTTGGGAATCTTTGACTAGATTCCCTGGCAGAGATGATCAGAGGGAATGATTGTAAACTCACATTCCTCTAATTTACTGTTGCTTTTGCCCTGACCCAAATTGTTCTTTGCACATTAAAAACAAAGGTTCAACGTCCTTGCACATAGGCAGAGCAAGTCGCCACACAAACATGGAACAAGGACTAAAATGTGCTGTCACTAAAATGTCATCATTGCTGTGATGTCACCTGACTATTTCTGCAGGGCCTTAAGGTTTTATGGTGCACAAACAGGTCTGGCACACACTGCCATCACCCTCCTACCACCCACGAGTTAGAGCATGCCCAGATGCACACAGCTGTGTGGAAGCAAGGGCCAGTCCACTCTGACCTTTACCTTACACCTGACAATTACCCATGCAGAAAAAATCCTCCTTGGATGCAAACCTAACACTCATTTCAACATCCATGGGCAGAAATCACCAATACTTTTCTCACTAAATCTAGTTCAACTACCAATTTCACCCTAAAGAAATCGTATTTGCTCAGCTGAGGGCAGAGTTCAGCCTGTGTTTTGTGCAAAGTTTCCAGATTAAAAACCCACAAAAGGACGTGGCTTGATTACAGTTGGAACTGTGTGGATTAGGAGAACCTACAGTAAGACAGAGAAATTTAGACTAGTTTCTCACCAAGTGTATTAGTGTTGCTCTACAACATGTCACATGGGCATCACTGCTGAAGCCCTTTGATCTTCAGTGGTTTTACTCTAGTTAACAGTAGCTGAAGCTTTAACTCTTTTATACCTAACACTGGTATAAATCCAACTCAAGACCAAGTTTTCAAAGTCATTGCTATCAGAACATTAGTCATGAAAATATAGATAGATGAGAGTTTTGATTGCCAAACAGACTGTAGTATTTCCAGTAGTTGTGCACCTAAGCTGGAGAACAGGAATGTTTACAAAGAGAGTACTTGGATTTAGAGTTCTTGTGCAGACCTATTTTAGAGAGAAGATCCATCTGTGAAACTTACAGCTGGATGAATGCCCAGATTTCTGTGCTTGCAAAATTGAAACATCAGGACTCCAAGTGATGATTCAGAGACAACTGCATTGTTTATACATTTTAGGCTGCCTTCTACCTTCCTCTACATTCTTCTTGGTAAACACAAAAAAAAAAAAGTTATATTACAGAATGAGAAAGTGGGAAAGCCAACAAGCTGGTTGAAAATTCAAATTAGGAGCTAATATACTGTGAAGGGAATTTTATGGTCTTCAAGTATTTGCTCCTCCCATCTCTGACTCTCCTGCTGGCACAACTACAGAAGTGCTGCTTGTTTTTCAAATCAGAGAAGTAAAAATGACCTATTAGGTCATCTAGTACCTCTCAAAGCCAGTGCAGGATTCTCTTGTACGGTTGTCCAGTCTGCTTTTAGAATTCCTCTAAAAACATACGGTGTCTAAATTAGAGCACAGAAGTCTCCTGGAATTGGTGACTAACCAGCACTATAAAATGACTGTAGAGTATAAGGCCATACCAGGTTCTGCTGGGCAAAAAAGTAGCTCCTACTACTTAGAGTTCTCATAAGAAAACTAACTTTTATGGGAAACTCAGATGACAAATCCTCATTTTGTTAAATTTAAAAATGTCCAGGGAATTATAAATAATAATTCCATTTTCATATGAAACAAAGTATGAAAAGCAGGTGGAAGAAAAAGGACAGTTTGAATTAATCACCTATAGGTCTTCATTCTCATAAAATAAAAGATTGAGACAGTAAAAAAAATCGCCCATCAACTATCAATGCTGCCTGGCAGGATGAGACTTTAACTGGAAAAGTTCTGCTTGTGTGAAAAAATGCTGAGAATCCAGCCATTTTTCTCCAGAAGACTTTACAACTGGCTTTCAGTTTGCACTGTAAAGAGACTGTATATCTTTAAGATGGTCGTTCCTGCCAGGCATTTTATTTCACAATAGTTAAAGAAATGTGCAGATGGTGTCCAAACTTTTCAAAGCAACAGAGCTCTCTGCAGCTGCTTGCAAGGTTTCAGAAGAGCCGTTTAAAAATGGCTCAAGCTGCCTTTTCACTAACCATTGCAGCAGGAGCTGCACCCTCCCATCTATCACACTGGGCTTCAAGTGGAGAAAAGCCCCCTGTCCTTTTCCCATCTTTGCACATTCTTAACACAATTTGTAACAAATGAAGCTGTGAAGAGCAGCAATGCCAAAACCAGGCATTCAGGGTCCATGAGTCAGGCCTCTAGTAATCATGAGATTGCTTTCTAAATCATGCAATCAACCTCCCGTCCCCAAAGTTGCATCATTTTTGTCTGCCTGGATTTTGAAAGACCAAAACACCAAGGTTCTTATTTTTAATATTTTGGGTTTTTCAAGCATCATACTTGAAAATAATGTCACTTGAAAGGTGACTGCAGTTACCTGCACAAGGACTCTTAAATCTCTACAAGTATTCCAAGACTCACAACTAAATTGTAAAGAATTAGCAAAAGCTCCAACCTGTCATGTGGATGTAAGCCAGCTCTTTAGTTATACTTATTCAATTACATCATGCTCATTTTTAAGGGGAGATAACAGGATGAACTGTGAGGACAAATACATACTTAGCTGTCGGTTCCTTGTATAGTTCTCAGGGAGGGTACAATTCACCTTAGCAAAGCACCTTTCTAATAAATTACTCCACCCCATTGCATCATCTATGCTGGAAGTTACTAACAGTAGGATTCATTATGAGGTGGTCAACATACTAAGCAAACATTCTGAACTCATGCTCATGTGAAAATCACTATATTACATCAGTTGCAGCTACCCCTACAAGCTTAGCAAGCTTAGCAGCACTGGTATTACTGGTGGAAACCCTCCTTCCAATGCAGACATAGTCAACCCAGTAGAACAGCCTTCCAGTGAAAGACCTCGTGGCAGTTCCATGACTGGGCATAAGTTGTGCTGATTCTAGTGTTTTTACACCAACAGAGCTGTGTTGTACAAGGACTTTTACCTTAATAGCTGTGCTGGCAAAATAATAATAAAAAAACCAAACTGAAACAAACAAAAAAAACCAAAACCAACCACCTTAACCAGCCTAAGTTATGTGGTAAGCTGCCTAAATGCAAAACACGTCTCACTGAAGATTTCCAGAGTGTGCTTCTCTCGTTCAATGCAAAATGGTGAATTTAGCTCTAGAAGGAGTTAACCCTCGTTCCTGCTTTGCACAGTTTTGTTATAAACCATTTCCTATCCACACATTTCTTGCTTCTCATCTCCAAAGCCCCTATTTTTTAAAAATGTTAAAACAGTTATGATTTTGGCTGAACTGAAAGAAATTCACATCCAGTGTCACCCATAGCTGGTGATACGGAGTCATTTTCCCTACGTTCTGTACTGGCTCAAATGACAGCTTTTCTCTGTCTTCAGACTTTGCCCTAAGAAATGAGGGTATTTCTAGTAGACACACCTTTCTTAGTGACATATAGAGTATTACTTGCCAGCAATCAATTGTTCACTTCTAGAAAGCAAGTAATGTACTTTGATACATACAGTATGAAAGGAGTTAGTCTGGTATAAAGGCAGAAAAAAAGAAAGAGTAGCTCTGTCGATCCCTCCCTTTAGTGCAACATGTGTTTAACAACCTACCAGCTCCTGCGTATCTGGACAACAGCTTCACATGCCTTTGGTACCCCACATCTACATGAGGGATGCAGCTGAGGGCACCTGGCAGCCTGGGATCCTTTAGTTAAGGTACAGTTTTACCAATGACATTTTGCATCAGCTGGAGCAAATAACTTAAAAGCTCTGTGCCCCATTTCAGCCATCTAAAAGAGCTGGGGGAAAGCTTCTCTGCATTTTGCTGCAGTGGAACTATTTTAATTCATTACCATTTCTCTAATGGTCTAGATGAATTGAATAGTGTCACTGGACTGAAAAATGTTATTGTTGTTATCCCTTTAAATTGAAAGTGGATTGAAGGAATAAAAGTAAATGTATGGTCTATTTTGGCAGATGTCTTCCAACAGATGGGTGTCTATGGTCTTCTTTATAAGAGCTGTCTGCTGTCTGTGATTCAGCCCATCTAAGGAATGCCATGAGCGTGGAGCAAATGGACAGCAAGTCTGGGAACGGACTTTATTGTGGTTTAGAAGCTTTCAATTCCCAAATGCATGAACAAGTTCTTTTTTCATGTAACTCTTTGCCAGTATTTCAAAACTAGCATTGAAAATTGTTTGATGCCTTCTGAAAACGGAGCCCTTTCTGCTGATAACAGTCCCCTGGTTTAGCCTTCAAACGGTGGCATGCCTTCCACCAGCAAACCGCTAGAATTGGGGTTTATTGTCTTGGAGCATCAGTTCGTGGTGGGACTCTGCCCGTGGAGGCACCGAGCGTGTTCACGTATCCATCCTGCAGCCAGTTCTTGGCAGCAGTGCCCGTGGTCTCCTAATGGAGTCTGCATGTTCTTTTGAACAGGAAACGCTTTGTAACACAACTTGCCTGTGGGCACTTACTGCACCAATTAAAGATTCCTGAGCTTGAGAACAAAGAGGTGCCAGTGGAACTATGGTTTTAATCACTTGATTCATTTTCTTCCTTCCTTCACTGCTGATTTTGGATGTATGGGTTTTTCTTTGACTCGCTTTGTTTTGTTTTGCATGTTTTTAGGCAGCTGGACAGCTGCTCAGAAAGGCTGCTGGGGAAAAAGCGGTCTTCAAAAAGGGGCTGGATTTGTATGAATTTTCACAGACCAAATTGTATCTAGAGGTGAAGAAGACCATCAAATGCCAGCCTGCTATAACAATACAAATACTTATTCAGATATGCAGCTTTTTTTTTTTTTTCCTGAGAATTCATGTGAGTTTTAGTCACATGTATCAATTAAATGCTTAACTAGATGGAAGGATAACAAGATATTTCTTAATAGTGGTAAACTGAGGTACAGGTTAAATACTTGCTGAAAGATCAAGCCCAGACGCAGCCCATAAGACCTTCTTCCTGATATACTTTCTACTTCCCACTAACAGACTACAGGTTTCTCAGAGCAGAACCACCTTTTTGTTCTGTTTTCATATTGCCTCCAGAAGCAAGACTTCGACACACAACTGGGGCACAAACTCACAATAGCAGTGATCCAAATATAAAGCATGTAGTGTATCTGTGTAGTGCTGTAAGGTCCCAATAGAGAACAGAAAATCTGCAATAAAGTGAGTCAGAGCTTCAAGAATGAGTCTGATGAATACATAGATTTGCTAGAATGTTTGAGTGAAATGTTTTGCAGAACATACATGCTTCACTCTTAGTCAAACTCTGCCTATGCAGAAATGACCACACCTTCTATGAAAAGTAAATTCTAATTAGAAACAGAGCATGGCTTGCTTTTTTTTTTTTTTTTTTTGCAAACAGTTGCTCTAACTGAACCACAGCCTATTTCCAGCATTCAAATTCACCCCTAAAATGTCAGGGTGTAGGAACACTTCCCTCTCTGCCCTGTATTGCTATTTTACTCTGTGCATGGACATGATGAAAACAACTACAAACCCAACTAAAATGTGCTCATAAAGCCACCATCTTCTGTGCTTTCTGGGGATGAAATCAATACAGTGTTAAAAGATAAAAGTAGCTTCTCTACAGCCAGGCAGGTGGCCAGAACCCTAGACCTTGCTAGCGAAGCTCCACTGCTCTAATGCATAGAGGGATTAAACCTGCCTTCTCCGTGCAGCTGAGGTTCCCCCAACACAGGGAATCCCCAGCTGGCAGCAAGCTGATAGAGCTGGCATCCTGCCACCTCCTCCTCCATCGGCTGTGCAGGGACTGAGGAGGGCGAGGAGGATGCTCACGATGTGCTAGCAGCTGAGCCAAAGCCCTAAGTATCACACCAGCTGTGAGAGGGAGCCAAGTGTCCTTCCTTCCCTCCTGGCTGTACTGACCCTCTCCTTCCATGCCCTGGGAGAACACGGGACCAGCATGATGCAGAGTGGGCTGCTGTGCACTACAAAGAGAGTGGTGAGAGACCAAAGGCAGCAGGAAAAAGCTCAGCCCTTGAGTGCCGCTTACTCAGGGCTGACACAGTAGCTTTGCTTCTCAGGTCCCCAGGAGACCCAGGGTTTCCTGGAGGTACACCCTGTTCAAGGTCCTGCCTAACAGCTACTGGCCTAAGGAGAAACAAGCTGGTCAGAAAAGAAAGATCCTTCTAAATGTGGAGGGAAAAAATGGATTTGAATGTAGTTTCATGACATTGTGGGGATTTGTTTCTTATTGAATGAAAGCACACAAGATGTGGGAGCTGACACGCTGGGATGAGACCCGTGGTTAGAGCAATGGTTACTGCGGCAGGGAGGGAACTGCACCAATGAACACATTGCTTACAGCAAAGGTGATTGAAAAGGCTGGGTGGTGGACAAGCACCACACTGCACACCCTTCAGACCCATTTTCTGAAGAAATATCTGCTATGTCTGAAATTTTCTGTGAAATACATGAGTTCACTGTAACGTGTCCCTGATTGGCAGCCTGATAAACCACCACATAAGCATCCACCATGCTATTCTCCTCCCCAGTGAAGATTACTGGTGCACCAAAAATAATTTAGAGCTGCTGTATCAAGCACACAGTTCTGAGTGTCAGATGTGGTTAGATAGTTACTATTTGAATAATGACAAACATTTTTCTTTGTAAAGTAAAAAGCACACAACATGACAGCTGAACCAAAAAGAACAATTAAATCTACGGCAGGCAAGTTGATAACATTCAAGACAACAGCTACACATCCATTATTTGTATATGGAAAAAGCCTAATACCATACTTGACACACAGCTCTCTACAAGGCACTTCTAGATTGCATTGCATCGGAGTGCTTTGAGTCTGTGATGCATTTATCCCACTCTTGTTGTCACACGATCCTCGTATCTCTGTGTTGCAGATGGGGAGCTGTGGCCTGTGGCCGCTGAGCAGCTTCCCCAGGGCTACACAGGAACCTCTGGCTCTGCTGCATGAGCATGGACAGTCCAGGGGACAACCAGTGTCCCAAGCCCTGGCTCACCCTCTCTCTCCATCCCACCCTGACAGGACAGTGTTGCAAACAAGTAATTTTTTTTACTGGGTTTGTGCTTTGAATAACCTGATTGTGCTTTTGCTAACCTGATTGCTCCCAAGCCCTAGGTCACCCCCTCTCTAACCTGAAGGTCCTGGAAGAACTAAGTTCTATTTGTCTACATATTTCTGTAGTTGGTTGTGTAACTGTTACCACCATGGGTGGTTTTGATTATGAATATTATTAAGACGAGGCTTTAGCTGAAATGTGCTGAGCACTGTCTCTTCCTATGGCTTTCACTTGAATTTGAAGTTAATCACTGCTTGCCAGCATTAGCCTGGACACCTCATGCATCCTGAAGGATCTCCAGACCATGACTTATCTTCACTCCCAAAGTATTTCCAACAGTAAGGAAATCTCTGAGGCAGAAAGTGTGGAACAAAAGTTTCTCTGACAATTTTTTATGTGCAGTCCTTTCCTCATTACCTGCCTTAAGGCAGGTCCTGCTGGTGCTCTTCAACCTCAAGAGCTTTGTACACTGTGGTCCCACATTTGACTGTAATCCTCCTGTGGAGGTAGAACCAGTTCACATCTTTACAAGGTAGGAGGTAGAGACAGGTTAGGTGTGCTGAGACCCCAGTACTACGTGCTCTGTGGAGAGGTGAAGGCTCTGAGCAAAAAACAAACCAGGGTTTCACTAAGAAGGACTTTTTTTTTTTTTTTTACAGTAAGGAAGAAAATAATGAAGGGTCCTTCTTGCAATGGCAGCATGAAGCTGGAAGAGGTAAAGAAACTGTTAGCTCTAAGATGTTCTTCTACTTCCAGGAGAGCTCAGACTGGGACAGTGTACCCACTCTGAGAGGCAACAACTTCAGGAATGAGGAACACAGAGCAGGCCTTGTCCCATGTCACTCAAGAAGTTCATGGCAAAGCTGAGACTAGAAGCAACATCCAGAACACCAAAGCTGTGCATTAACCATGAAGGCAGAGGGTAAGATTGACAAGAGGAGGTCACAACCAGAGAAAGGGACAAAAACTGGACTGTCAGCAGAAATACAGAGAAAGAAGAACAAAGAAGAGGGAGGAGGAAGATGGGGGAAGGGAAGAAGAGAGAAGGGAAGCGAGAGACACACAGTGGTTGCCTAAGAGCCTGTGCATCAGTGGCAGCGCAGAACACTCATGCCAAGCCTGGCTGGGGAACCATCATCTCAGCATCTATCCGTGAAAAATCCCAGCAAGACCTAACAGCTCACTTTATCTCAGAAGAGCTTTCTGGATAAAAGGGATTTGAGGGTAAAGCCTCTGTAATCCTTTGGGTTTGCTTTCTTTTAATACTATAAAGCACAAAAATAAACTTTCTAGTTAAGAAAAATATGGCTTTTGTTATGTTCTGAGTCACTTTTCCCCAGAAGCAAACAACGTGGCTTTTCAATTCAAGTCCTGAGCATTTCAGAATGAAATGTTTTGCAAAGTCCTAAAGTTAATCACAATTCTCCATGTCACACTTCTAGCTAATGTAAACTCACTGTGGTCAGTAAAGAGGCTGCATGTGACCAGTCTTGCCTGGACTAACTTGTGTGGCATAATTGATAAATTAATCTCAAGTTGAAATCAATTCAAGATGATCCAGTCAGAAAAGCAGAAGCCTGGATTTTCATTATTAACTTGCTGCTATTCTGCCTAATGGCTCCTCTTAGAACGGAGGCTGATTGCATCCCTTGTGAGCTATCCTATAGTTAGATCTTACTGCCCTGATTCAAAACCCAGTGAAATTAATTTTGCAGTGCATTTTGGGAGTTCATTTAGGTGGACTTTGGCTCAATTTTGAAATTTGCTATCTTTTATGTCAAGATTCTTTATTTTCTCTTTCCTTTTTTTTTTCTTTTACAAGGTTTGTACCAAGTATTTTTAGAAATGTGGAAGAATCTCTCCACTTCTCATATTAAAAGTGCCTTAACACAGAGTGTTCATTTTCACTTTTAGAAATACTATCTTGCTTTGTTACCATGCCCCATTCCCTGAATGGAAATTGATTTTACTTAGCTATTTTCTTGCAGATTCAGTACATCTCCTAAATCAAATTCAGTTAAATCCCAATTCAACACACCTCTTCTGACAAGGGGACCAGTAAAAACTCTCCAGATTTTACTGTGACGGCACCAAAGCTATATAAACTGTATTTCAAACACAGACTAACAGGAGAAAAACCATCCAAACTCTGCCCACAAAAACATCAATGAAGACTGTAGATGATGCAGCCATCAAGCACTCAGTACCTACGCTCAAGAAAGTAAAACTTCCATGGGCACAATTTCACAATTCTAGGTAACTGCAGGAAAAATCCTAAACTACTGTGTGCTTACAAAGCACATAATAGTGCACATTCACAAGATCAAACCATGCATACAATTGCCTTGACTGTGAGAACAGCAGCAGTGAATATATGTGAAAATGGTACTTCATGCATAAGAACACCCTGTATTTGCAGCAATGTATCCAGCAACCTCACTCTGCTCCCACAAAAATCAAGGTCAGATTTGTTACTGACCTTTACAATTAAATTTGCATTGACTATTAAATTTGCATTGACTTCCTCTTGCAAGGATCATAAAAGAACCAATCAAGCAGACTGCCAATAGCTGCCTACCTAAGAATAAGCAGGGTATATTCAAATAAAGTTTTACTCTAACTTATATTCATTCCTAAAGGCTAAATCTGCTTGCTCACAACAAAGAAACAGCACTGTTTTACTTATCAATGTCCTACTGTTCATCTAGAACATCTGCAACAGTCTCGCCTGCAGCACTACCCCATTCATTACAGGCCTTGATAGACTGTTCAATGGGCTTTTTTTTTGGTACAAAATGTACAAAAAGCATTTTACAAAGTGGACTTTGCCCTGATATGAATAATAAAAAAATAATTTAAAAGTGCATTTTGTTTCAGATTCTCCATTTTCAAAACTAACTTTTGGCAAATGGAAACAAAATGGCGCAAGTTTGAAACCTGACAGCTCACTCCACAGCACTCAGCAAGACAGAGGGTTTCTGCAAAACATGGTGTTTTTCCCTTAGCTGCCAAAGTGCACTGCCATCTACCAAAAATGCAGCTGATGAAAGACTAAAACACAGCATGAGCAAACAGCAAATATCCACACCCATCAAAAGGCCACACTGGTTTTGTGCTGAGGAATGGGTGGGATATCTAAGTCCTAAAACTTCCTCCCTCCCTCCCTCCAACAAACCAACCCATACAAGAGAAGAACAGTTCTTACCGTCATCCAGATATGCTTGGTCCAGGTTCTGTTCCTGTTTAATAGTGACTCCAGCTGGTAACACTTCTTTCTGGTCACTAACCGGTGGTCCATTTTTTGCTGCTCGCTGGCCTGAGGTTGTCTGCTGCTGAATCACCGTAGGATATGAAGTTGGACTTAACCTTTGTGCTTGACTGACCTGGGGCTGGCTGGCTCTTGCAACGTTGGATGTAAAATTTTCACAGCACATGATGTGCTGAAATTCCTGGTGACTTCCACACCTCAGCTGCTGGTTGGTTGGAGAATAGTGAATCACTGGAGAAGACTGCTGGTTGCCTGGAGAGTGGTGGAGCACTGCTGAAGTTTGGCCTGGAGAACCAGCGTGCACCAGTACTGACCTATGGGCATCTGAAATAGCAACTGGTGTCGCCATCAAGTTGGATTGCTGGTAGCCAAGTTGGCTTGGACTAAGGCTCTTGCTCCTTTGGTATATTACAGCGGCAGGGTTCTGCTGATGGTATCGAGAATCAGGAGAAGAAAGGCCTGAGCGCAACTGCTGGCAAGGAGCCATAGTGGCCACAAGACAGGAAGGGGATTCGGTGACCATTGTGTGCTGTGAATAGTAAGGCTGTGTTACTGTTCCCAGACCACTGTGTACTGTATTGCAGATTAAGGCTGGATCATAGTCATCAATGGGCTCTGTTTTGATTGATGGTACTAGAACAAAGCATGCAAAGGACATTATTTGTAAGAAGCTGATGAGAAACAGAGAGATTTTCCTTGAAGTAATAAGAGATTTAAGCCATTTACAGGATTTGCACATGCAAGCCCATATCTCACAGGCATCGTATTTAATAAATCACATATACACAACCATGGCAGAGTCTCTCTTGAAATCACTTTGTACTAAGAGGTTCTTGAAAATCTTTAAGGAACTATTTAACCACAAATGTCTAAAAACTGAATAATTCAATATTGTAGCTCATATTTTAATTCATTTAAGGGCTACTCTGGAACATAAGCAAAATAAGAAGCTATAGATACGTGTTCCATGTAGTGCTTCCATTTCAAAGGAAGACTGAATAGAAATCCTGATATACACAACTCCTAATTTCTCTGTCAAACATTTAACTAGTGACCAAAGGCAGACTTGAACTATTTTAGAGCTTTCTTTGCTGCATGTAACTTCCTCAGTACTGAGAGCTGAAGACCTTTCTGATATCAAAATTTAAAGGATCATGATTTACTAAGATTTGTGAGAATCTTGGTGTGGATAAATGATGGTCCTTTACAGAAAACTTCTCATATTGCTAATATTTCTTTTGATCAAACAGTCACCAAAACCCAGTACAGAAATACCACACAATGGAAACTGTATAAAGGTCATGCAACAGGACTATTTTTTGGAAGTGTAGTTATTCCTTCTCTGAAGTGGTCTATTCTAGAAATAATACTGGATAGTATTGTACTTCTAAATACTATTCCATAGCAAAACAATTTAGCATCTACACAAAACCTTCACACTGGAGGTATCCTGGGAGAGGACCAGAGATTTTCAGGCTGAAGGAGACCAAAATACAAATCAGAACGAATGTTTCCCTGACCTTAGAAACAAGTCAAATTAAGGCATCATTTTAAAGCTTACATAAAATGTGGTATGGTTACTTTATGCTTTCTGGTTTCCACAAACACAATACTCTGATTTTCTCACAATATTTTTCTCCCACACAAAGATGAGAAATTCTGAGAATCTCATTAGTAATCTTATTGCATTTATTGTGACATGGCTCACTAAATCCCAAGAGGAAGAACATCAGAAAAGCATTCATATTTTTCTCAACCAGGCTCATTCTGAAGAATATATATTGCTTCTCTGACCCTATAACAAGGCCTTGTTACTTTCTCAGATCTGATGATATCTTACCGTGGTACACACCAGCTGGGGAAAGAAATGGTTTTTACAAGGTCACATCATGTCACAGACTGAGTCTGTTCCCACTGAGCCTGTCAGCAAACTTCCATCCATGGAATGGGACAGTATCAGCCCATTGACAAGATAACTGTCCCCTGACATTTTATGGGAAATTACTGATCATAAATCACATGCTTCCATTAAACCAAACAGTTTTGTTAAGTTTTTAGCTGCACTTAGTTGAATTAAACTAGTAAAGTGTAGATCATCAAATAACACGAAGAGTACAACATAGCAGAAAATAAAATCTCAGTCATGAGAACTAGGCAACACTTGCGCTGTCCTTGAGAATTACCTGGGTGATAGGTAAAATGCTGGGGTTGGCTTCTTTTTCTTTTCCCATTGATGACATAGAAATTCACCTTCACAGCTGTACGAATGTGTTTGTTACGGTACTCTGGGATTTCTACAAACAGCATGCTCTGAAACAACAAAAGGTGACAACATAGAGTTAGTAACTGAGGCTGACCAGAGATTTTTGCATGCACCTCCCTTTTCATATATCTAGGCATACAGAAAGAGAATTCTTCTTATTAATCCCTATAAAGAAGGGTGTGAGAAAGAAAAGAAAAAAAAATGGCAGACGGTGAAAGACTAGAAGATTTTTGGTATCAGGAAGCTGATTTCTATGTACTGAATCCTCTCTTGTGGTCAATGTTGCCCAGAACTTGGAAAGAGGAGCCTTAGCTACAAATAAAACACACAGCATGGTGATAAATGTGGCAGCACTTCTAATCACACTCTGCTTGATAAACAAGCATGTATTACAGAATTTCCTCTTTTTGTTACAATCAACTTGATTATTCTATAGGCTTGTTACTTATATACAGCAGGATCCTGCTTGCATGGAAATTAGCAGTGAGTCTCCTGTCCCCTTCCGCAAGGGCAGGCATGGCCCATGGCAATGCAAGTGCTAGCTCCTAGATGCACTGAACAACTACAGTAAGGTCCCATTAAGCAAAGTGAACAAAGAGGCTCATTCCCTTGAAAGATTAATGTTCATTTTAAGCACTATAGTACAAATCCTGTCCTGCAAAGTAAAGAGCACCCAAGACTTCCATAGAAGCAAAAGGAAGTCAGGACAGCCAGCATCCTGCAGAGGACTGGGCTGATACAATAGAGTCTTCTGCAAGAACACAAAATCTAGCAGTTATTCAGTTTGCTGTTGGTTACTGCTAAATGAATAGTTTCTTTTTGCAGTACGTTTATTGCTGAAGCATTTGACATTTGTTCATCACAGCAATAAGATAGCTGCTCTTTCTGCTTTTGAGATGCTCTTTGAAAACTACCCCTTGAATACAACTTGCTGTCTGAGAAGCCCAAGGAGAGGACATCCAGTATTTTGCATACTTACAGGCTGGCTCTTATCTTTGTCCACTGTTGCTTCCATTTCCCAGATCTGCTGTCCATCTAAAAGAATATCACAATATTAACCTCACTGCATTTTCATAAAGTTTGACTTTAAAAAAGGAGACTAAGGGCATCAAGTTAGCAAAGCTCTCAAAATACACTTAAATTCAAGCACCTTTCCAGACCTAACCAAAGACAACAACATTTAATTTAAACAAAAAATCGAACACTTCTCTCTGCAGGAAAAGTCTTACCTATTAAAATTAAATGTTTATGTAGAAACTATCAAACTGAGGAATGAAATATTTAGCATAGGTGCAACATCTGCTTTTTACCAGACTTTATTTCAGTGAGCTTGACTGATGCAGGGCATGAGAAGGTCAGATAACTTTTTAATGGTCCCATTTGGTCAGCAGCTCAGTAACATGTCAGCTGCTTTGAGCTAAGACCACGACTCCCCTCCAGTAAGGTAAATGGTGGAATGGGCAAGGAGGAACGACTAGCTTGTATGGAGTGCATGGAGATGGAAGTAAGCCAGCTGAGCCACTTCAGGGTTGATTTTTAGAGGTGCTGCACAGTGAAACTGGCAGATGCACTCAATTCTCACAGGTTTTTCTAGAAGATTTTCTCATATGTTTTTCTAGAAGCAGTTGAACAGGGACAGATTGTTACCATAACTGGGAAAGCATCTACACAGAGTGCTTGATTTCTGTTATGCTTGCCCTCTCACTATTTATACTTGCTGCTTATATGTGCAAGATGAAATCCCAGCACATGATACGTAGCAACACATCTCTGATCAGTGAACAAGCCCAGCATCTCCTCTGACAGTGGATCCACCCATGCCTAACGCTGCCACTGCTGCAGGCTGTGATAGAGTGCCACAGGTAGTCAGTCCCGAAGTCACTATAAAGCACCAAATATTCACCATAGTGTAAAAGCAGCTCATTGCATGTGTGACAGCCCTCACCCCTGAACCACTAGAAGGCTTTCTGCTCTTAATTAGATCCACACAGTTCATCTCCATTCTGAGTTACATAAAATTTTATTTTTAGAGGAAAATAAAATTTGATCCCTTGTATGGAATACCATCAAAGTAACCCCCGTGCTATACAAGTACATCAGTAGTGACAGGACATTTGTACACAGACTGGGTGCTTCATCTGGCTACAAATATTTATTAAATCTACTGTCGCCCACACTTCCCAGAAACATCTTTCAGCAATTTCTTTCTTATTACTTTTTTCTTTTTAGATTTAATCTCTACTCCTTTGATTTTTATAGTCTACTGAGTCTTTTAGCCAAGCAATTTGCAGCAGAAAAGTACTGATGGGGAAAAAAAAAAATTGCCTCATACCTTTCTGAAAGCTTGACTTTAAAATGAATAAGAGACATGTATCCAAATGAACTGACGTGACTTGAAATACTGAAGCCACAAGGCTGGTGTTTGCTTTAGAGAGGGGAAGGCAGCTCCTGGGTACATTTCTGTGGGGGTTCCCCAGACTGCACACCCAGGACTGGCAGGACAGGGGTGGAAGTCTCCTAAAAACAGTCCTTCTCACAGGATTTTTATTTACGATTTTTCCCAATTCTTGGAAATTCTGCAAGGGCTGCTTTTGTCCTCTGTTATTTAAGTACTTCTGCTTCTGGCAAAAAGGGAAATGAAAGAGTATTTTTAAATGCATTTTGCATTTTTTTCTGTTGTTTTCCTCTTTGTTCTCAGCTCCACGCAGACAATGAGCTGACAGATGTGCTCAACTCTCTGGGCAGCCTCTCCCGGAGAGGCACTTGAGCTCCTGCTCCATGGCTGGGCTGCAACTCAGCCTGCCCCAGCTCTGAGACCTTCCAGCTCAGGGGTCCCTCCTAGTGTGCCCACCACACCAGGCAGGACCTTGCCTCCTTCAGCACCCTACACCTGAGACACTTCTGTTGTGTTCTGGTCCTTAAACACACACAAGGAAGAGCAGGGTTTTCCCTGAGGCCATCACCAACATTGTGCCCCTTCCTCCCCTCAGGACAGGATGCTCCCCAAGGCATTTGTGCAGAGTGCCTGGCTCATGGTGGGTCAGGAGTGGGCACACAGCTCTGGCTGTGATCCTCACACCTGATTCTTCCTGCTCAGGAAGTTTGGCTCCATCCATCCATCTGTGAGGAAGGGCCTCACAGTGTCAGAAGGGAGACAGCCCAAGCCTGCAACACTTCATGCTGCTCCTGCTACAGCATTCTAGCACAAGGAGAAAATGTGAAAGTCTGTCTTTTTTTCTTTTTTAAGTGTTCCGAGTTCCCCCACAATGTGGCAGTTGTCTTTTCTACACTAATGCATAGATTAGTGACAGACTGACAGAGCAGAGAAAGTCTAAGCAAGCTATGGATCTCACCCCCTTTGCTATCTGGATCTCACATCCCAAAGGACAGACCACTGTGCAGAGGGAAAAAACATTATTTAACAATAAGCATTCTCTTTGGCTGCTGTTAAATTTATACCACTACTAACAGATAACTCTTCATTGTTGTTGAAATGGTAAGCATCTCAGAGAAGCAGTAAGCTAGTAAATACTAAATGTACTGTCTGATGACAAAGCAGTAAGTATGGAATGTGGGGATTCCTCTTCTAGGTGATCTCTGTGAAAAGAAGCCATCATAGTATTGTTAAGGAATTTTCCCACACCCCCCGGAAAAACCCCAAAAGACAAATTCTATAGTTCTCTGAGGAAAAGAGAAGGGAAAAGAAAACAACAAAATATGTCCTAAAATAAGAGCTCTGATAGAGATGCACATCGAGAACTGTGTAAGCAATGCAATATGAAGATGTCCTGACAACAAGGACAGCCAAGTGGGAATATTTGACTTTGGCTTTCTTCCAGGCAGAACGTTTTCATCTTTGTTTCTGTACTGCTAAATTCAAACAGTCTGTGCAGATAGAACAGCACTAACTTCACAAAGAAGGTAGAAATCAAAAGGATTTTCTGGTCCAAATGCATAAAATGAAGGAGAAATGGGCCTCCAAGACATCTGCTATATTCAAGAGGTTTGTGAAGCATATGCAACCACAATCACAGTGGATTTGAATTAGTAACTGAGCCACTGAAATGGCACTAAAAGCTAATGAAGCCAACCATAAAAATCAAATGATGTTTAGGCCGAGTCCAAAGTCTGTGAGGATTAAGAGTAAGAACAAGAATAAGCCCAAACAAACAAGGAAGAATTGTATTTGGGGTTATCATTCTAATGATGATAGATGCTTCTGTTTGGATAGATTCATGCTAATGGCAGCTAAACAGGTTTCTAACAAATCTGTCAGCAGCAGATTTGTTAGAAACAGGTCCCTGTTCTTTAAGTACTGGAGTCCTCTTGAATATAACCACTCTGCAGCTCTCTCCCTGACCTTTATGCTTAAATATCATGATGCAGCTCCATCTGTCTCACTGCTTCACTTTTATAGTTGCAAAAGTACAAACTTTAGCTCGAGACAATCAATATTTGCTTTTCGTTTAACCCCTCTGGATATGCACATCATGGTGAGCTTGTGGAAGAAGAATGAGGGAGGCTGTGAATGAAATGAAAAATACAAACACATTCAGAAATCTCCCTCTATTTTAACCTATCTTTTTTGCCGGTAACAAAAAAAAAAAAAATCTTTTGGCTATGTACCCTCAGAGAATTAATGGAGAGCAGAAAGAATAAACTGAGATGTCTACAGCCCACCTGACGGACAATTCAAAGAAATTCTGAAAACAGAAAACTTGCACCAAACTGTCAACACATATATCATCTTTAGAAAGTGCATAAATGAAAAAAAATTGTATTAAAACATTGAAGTAGATGTGTTATTGCAAGGATATGCTAAAAATTATGATGCTGATACAGTGATAGAGCACAGTCCTCAGTACAAAACATGTGTCATGACCTGGATAGATCAAAGTAGGTCTTTTTCTCCAGTGCCAGTGTTAGGTACCTTTTGGTACCTAAACACTATAGATGGATTTTACTTTGAGCAAGAAGTTGCACTCAATAACCTCCTGAGGTCCATTCTGGCCTTAATTACCCTGAAATTCTGTTATTCCACAAATGGGACAAATGACTGGTCCACTCCCTGACTGTGAAGACTATGTCCAAGACTGACTAATAATTTGATCTCAAGTCTACAAGTACAGATGGTGATTTATCGTATATAATTAAACCTGCTTCGACAGTGAAGAGATAAGAAAACTGCAAAAGAGCAACAGCATCATTTTTGCTGAAGTACTTTAAGAGTGAGAGCACAGATGCAGAGAACATGTGCTCTGCAAGTCACATTCAGCACTGGGCTGTCCTTAAAGCAACACGCGCCAGCCAGGGGACTACAGGGCTGGCCGAGTACATGTGTGGATCACACGGGAACTTGGTGCCCCATCTATGTGTGTGGTGTGTCTCAAATTCTACCTCCACTATGAGGAATTGAATCCATGCGTCTGAAATAAGCAGTATTTCCACTAAAGATGATAAAATATTTTTGGATTTAGACCCTGAGGTCTTACCAGCCATGGCTGCCTCTTGCAGTATTTTTACTGTTGTGGTTCCCTGTTCATTTAATGATTTGTCTTAGTTGGCAAGTATTAATACCACAGGTCAGTGAAATGTTCAGGAAATAGAGATTTTTGTGCTGCTTCAGGGCTATGAGATTTAGCATTAAACCCTGATGAGAGATCTGATTGTGTCAGCACTCTTTGGAGGAATGAATGAGTTGTTGGAAGAAAGTAATTCTACCCTCTCTAGCTCAAACTGTGATCATACCAAAAGTCTTGCTTCAAACTTTGGGGAAAATCAAAACGTCAGTCTGCATTAGGAACATTTAGGGTGATTCTCTGCAGCCCCTTATAGGGCTTTTTTTAATTAGCCAATTAAAGGTTTTCTGAACCAGTTACAGCCTTTACACATTATTCATGATCTCTTACTCATGACTTTGGGGTCAGTAACTAGCAAGAAACAAACTTACTGCTTTATTTGAACAAGCATGACTGATGGACTGAGAAGTTCAGGAAATTTCCTCTGCAGTTCTCTACAGTTCTTGGATAAGTATATTATTGTGCCAATGTTGTATGTGATTCTCTGCTTACATGTGATTTTATGCCTGAAAATATACATTGCTTTTCAGTCAACCATTACACAAATTACTTAATGAACTACCTGTTACCTTTTCCCCAGGCAGCAAACCATGCTAGCTCCCCAAAGAAGCTGAGCCCGGTAGCTAGTGGGACAGCTGCCCCAACTATGCATTTCTGCAGAGCTCCCCTTGGGCTTGTGATGAATTGTCCCTATTCACTGTGTTTCTTGGAAAGTCTTCCAAGAAAGCACAATGATTACCTCCCTCAGCTTTTATCAGTAGATGATGAGCATCTCTGGGAAACAGGAATGGGGTTTTTTGGGCCACCCCAAGAACTAACTAAACAACAATGAAAGTTTTCCAGCAGAACAGACACCACTTCTGGGATGCAGAAACCTTATGGTCAGGGTAACATACAAAGTCTCTGCCACTCTTTTTGGGGACAAATTCTAATTTCCGCTGGGAAGTAACTCTGTTTCCTGTCAGTGCAAGGTTGCTCAGCAAAAGGATTCTAACCAGTTGTCTCCTTCTAAGCTTTTACTTCAGAGTAGTTTTCAAACTTTAAAGTTTGAAAAACTGCTCTAAAGTTTGAAAACTGCTCTAGAGAAACACAGCATAAGTGAATTTACAACCCACAAAAGCAGAGCTATTTATAGATTCATAGATTCATAGATATTAGGGGTTGGAAGGGACCTAGAAGATCATCTAGTCCAACCCCCCTGCCCG
>JAOEGS010014900.1:63427-91369 GCA_025447755.1 Corythornis vintsioides | reverse complement strand
CCCCCAAAGGTCCTTTTAACACGAGGCAGCAAAAGTTTTCAGGGTTTTAATTTTTTAAAAAAGGAAAAAAAAGTGTAAACCCCCCCCCCCCCCCCCCAAAAAAAAGGCAGCTATTTCATTAAGCACACCTCTGAACAGCTTGTCTCCAGAAGAACGTGTTATTAAGCCACCCACCCGGTACCTAGTGTTTCTCCCCTCTGGCAGGAAGGTGGGGCAGAGACAGCTCCTCGCCTCTCAATCACTTCCCGACGAGGAAGACGCGGCGACACCAAACGCCGCCTCCCTCTCACGGAAACCACTGGGGTTTTTAAAGGAGATGAGCAACTTTGCAGACCCAAAGATGATGGTGTGGGAGAGAACTGGCTCACAAGCAACAGCAACAGTGTTTTACTACCGGGCTGGGCACCCGCCCCAGCCTCTAATAACTGAGACCAGCCTTCCCCTTGGGATCTGTCTTGCGTGGGGAGTATGTGGCTGAGCTGGGAAAGTTGGGGGTGTTTGCTTTTGAAGAGGTATGCAATAAGCACATCCTCCCCAAACAGAGGACCCCCCTCCTCAAAGAAACCCCACAAACAATAAAAAATCCAACATGGATTTTCCTGGACAAAGTAGGAAAGGGCAGAGTTTTCCTGGCAAGGAAGGATACAAAGAGGATCACTTTGGCTATGGAAGATGCTTGCTTGCAGCAAGGAAGGGGAAGAAGCCCTGTAGGTAGCTGCAGAGGTGGCATCACTCCACGTGGCTCCTGGCAAGGGAGCAGCTCCATTAATGGAGCAGGTCAGTACAATTAAAGAGGATGTTCCATAGGCTGCAAGGGCAAAGGCTGCTTACAGTGGCCAGCCAGAGCCTCAGCAACTTTGACACACATGGAGCGACCTCCCAGTGATGCTGAGATTTGAAGAATGACCAAGACGCCCTGGGAGGAACAGCTCAACCTATTCTGGTGAGCTTCCACGAAGCTAAGGACGCATGAGATGGCTCCTACCTGAAGAAAGAACCCCAGAAGCATGGTTTGATCACATAATTAAAGTGGTTATGCTTCAGGGATTGAGATCACACGTGTGACCTTCAGCCTGGTATTTCTCCATTATCTATCAGACTTTCCAATATTAATACTAATCTCTGAAGGAAATCCTTGGGCATACAAAGATTCATCCTTATCAACATTTTCCTAGCAAGCTGACCCCATGTGAACCATATGTGTGAACTATATATGTGAACACATAGTATATAAAACTGACTTTCTGGGACTGTAGCTTAATTTCCTACAAGCAGGCATCAGAAAGCCAGTTGGCTTCATTCCCATCAGGGAATCAAAAATAAAAGATGTTGAAGAACCACCTCCAGAGTGCCCAACAGTTCCAACAATGACACATTTAACCCCATTTTTGTGACATCCATACTTCCCAGTTTCCAGAGTTCATACAGAACTCTAGCCAGCCAAGCAGACCCAGGGTCATGTTGATACTGCAGACCTGCTGCACTTCTCTAATATAACATCTCTTGGGCAGTACCATGAGGACTATTTGCTTAAGAAGATAAATAGTGATTACAGGTGCCACTCAGGTGTGGAGGAACAGGCGTCTCCTGTGCCCTTTGTGAATCCCTCCTCGGGAATTTCTAAAGGCTCATTATACACCACAGCAAATATTATGCATCTCTCAACAAATCTATCCCTGCAGGTTAGCTCCAGTTACTGAAAGCCTACACGGGGCACCTTGTTCTTCAACAGCTTTGTTTGTGTACAGATACAATCTGGCGAAATTGCAAATTATAATTAAAATTCTCCCCTAGTGAGCTGAACGGTTGAGTACAATGGGAATTTGCTGCTGCTCCGTGACCAGCAGGACCCAATCCCATCTCATGGGGTGTTTAAGTTAAGGTCATATTTCCTGGCCTCGGCTCCTCTATGGGCTTCTTACTCAAGTTGAACCTTCTGTTAGCATGTGATGATGAATGAGTTGAGTTTCTCTCTTCTCTCCCTCATCACTCATCATGGCAGGCACCAGGTATCTGAAAAAGTCCAGCATTCTCTCAGATCTACCCAAGGTCTCCTAGCCTGGCCTGACCTAAACCATTTTATAACTAGCTTCCAGACTCTGGTATGAAATTTGGTGGATCAACACATTGCCTCTGGGCAAGCCCACAGGGACCTGCCACCCAGCAGCTCTTCATGTTGCAGGTCTAACACTGGGAAGATGCCATCACACCACTGGGACCAAGTCCCATGGCTCTCCTATTTCCTTAAAACCAGTTCTTGGGCCTCAGATAAATGCAAATAAGAGCTCTGGCAGGGCCAGGGTAGAGTTCAATGCCTCCTATAATTGAAGGGCAACATTTTCATTTTGGTTTCCTCTTTCCGGCTTCTTTAAATTACCCAGTACGCTTCCCACTTTCCGTTTATATAAATCCCCCAAATCAGGAGCTCTGGGTCACTTCTGGGTGGCAGCTTGATGAAGTCTGAATGCTGCATGACAAGACCCATCCAACGTACTGAGCAGGTTTTGGCAAAGGGGGATCCCAGTGATAAATGGGCAAATAAACTTAATGAGTGGAGCTACACTGAAGGCACAGCCTGGCTCCAGATGGTGTTTTGAGGGCTACAATCTACACACAAAGCAGGGGCAAATTAATTAACCAGAGTGGCTAGGCAAGTACCATGGGAGGGGACTTCATAGGGTGGTCACATATAACCACAGTCTATCCTTGTAGCTTCATTCCCCTCCCATCCAAGCAGCTCCTTGGAGGTCTGGGCTGCGAGAGGATGGTTCTCTGGTCATCAGGGCCCTTTTGGGAGATGCTGCAAGGCTGGAGGTCCTCCATAGGCAGTTAATTGTGTCGGTATGTTTGTTTTTGCTTAGAAACCCTCGGTGGTCCCTTTCTACGTTACTGCACTAGCCTTGCTGCAATCCTGGCCATGCTCCAGCATCCAGGGACTTTTAAATGTGATGTCACAAGGCGCAAGAAGCAACCTGGCTGACTACATCCCCTCCCTATGTATCCATAGGCACACACGTACACTACACATGTGTGTTTGTGTGCATCCAGAAATCCCGTGGGAGGGGGGAATATGTCAAGTGAAACGGAAGAGCTTCCAGGCATCCCATGCAAACACCATGGGAACTCTCTCACACTTCAAGTGACGTGTACCCCCTCCCACCCCACCCCTCCGCTGTGTTACAAAGAAGAGTCGAAAAGAACGAGTAAAAGGAAAATCCTCACCAAAGATGCACCCACACTGGAGCTGGCCTGGCTGAACTTCAGGTTGCTGGTCCCTCCAACATCTCTGACATGACATAGATGAGGGTCCACAAGGTACGTGGCATTGTTGGTGGCATTTATGCCCATGTGCTGGCAGCTTCTCTCCTCCAACACCACTTTCCCCCTTGTGCAAGCTGCCCAACCACTGCTGTAGGGGGCTATATAGGATATATGTAGATATAGGATACATCCCTGTGGTTGCACAACACTACAATGCTATGATCCTATCAGTGGTGGGGATCTCCTTCCAGCCCTGCCTTAAAAAATAGCAAAAAAAACCCTCACATTTCCTCCCATTCTGAGCTCCTCTGGGAAAACAGGCAGGCTCCTCCGCTCCCTTTCGTTCTGCTCTTCTTCAGAGCCAGAAAAAAAAGGGAAAGAAATTAAAAATAATAATAATAATAAAAAGGCTCCTATTGAACGGCACACACACTGGGTGGGTTTGCTTCTTGACAAAAAAATAAAGAACAAAACAAAACAAAACCAACAATAAAAACAAAACCAAAACAAACAAACAAAAAAAACCATCCCAAGCCCCATCTTGGAAAAAATGTGCCCAGCTTAATCATGGAAAACTGGTTTGGCTGTTGTCCCTCTGGAGTAGATAGGATTGTAAGGGACTTGGCTCTGGGTAAGGCTGTCACCAGCCTGCGTGAAAACACAGATCCAAAATGAAACAAAATCAATTTCTGTGTGCTCCCCCACCCCCAAAAAAATAAACCAGAGGGCAAAGGATGGGGAAGGGTGGAGGATTCATCTCCCCCTTCTTTTCTCTTCTCCCTCTCTCCCTCAGAGAGAAAGCCACGGAAGGGAGGACTTTGGGAGTAAAAATAAAAGGGTCAGAGCACTCGCACGGTAAATCAGAAGCAGATGTGTGCCTGCTCGCCAGCCTGAGTCACTGCGGGAGGGTGGGGAAGGGGGAGGGGGGGGGGGTTATCGCTATTTTGGTGCTGGGTGTGGGGTACAGAAAACAATGTGAGGAGAAGGCGGTGCAGTGTTTGAGCAGGCTTAATATCGCCTCGGGAGCAGGTATGGGCAGGCTGCAGGAGCGGTGGGGTGGGAGGTTCAATGAGCTGGTGGTGTTCCACACCCCTCTGCCCAGGCAGGGCTGCTCCTCTGGACCCTCCCTGGGCTCCCCCACAGCATTGCTGGGCATTCCCAGTCATCTCTCTTTTTGCTTATCCCTGTTGAATCTCCCAGCATCCTTTCTCCAAATGGAGCCCCTGTGCATGCCCACTGCCAGACCCGAGGCTTCTCCAGCCGTGCACCAAGGCAGTGGATGACGTCTTGTATGGCTCACGGGGACAACCTCAGGAGCTAGCACATCTCTGAAATACGTCTTTCTTTGGGCCAAACCCATAACACAAGCACAGACTCACCTTTCACCTCCCACCCTGCCCTCCGACCACGTTGGCATGTGTTAGGCTCACAGTCCCATGGGTATTTAGGAGAGCAGTACTTCAGATTGATTTCTTTTCTTTTACTTTACTGGATTTCTTTTTATAACCCAAAATATTATTTTCCTGCTTGGCTCTCATGAGAGCCTTTGCAGCCTCCTTCAATTTTAATTGCCATTTAAGTCCTGGAGCTCTAAGAACATGAGCTCCTCTGCTACAACCAGGCCAGAATTACTCCCACGTGGCCATAAAGCAACTTTTGGGATAGATGTATTAATGGAAGGTGCCCCTACAGATCATCTCATCCTGCAAAGATGGCCCTGCCTGCAAAGATACAGACCGTCCAGCACCACCACCCTATCATCTGTACCATGGGCAGAAATCTAGTCCTGGGCTTGGGCAGTGCTGCTGCCAACAACCCTAAAAATTAATGTCCCTGCCTTCAGAGAGGGGACCCAATCTGTTCAGTTTTTACCCATATGACTGTCACCTACAACCCCAGCACCACTGCAGAATGTTGAATATTGTATCTCCCTATTCTTCGCTGGCCCCAAGAGGAACATCATGAATGTCCCATCCCTGGCATCATCCCAGGGGAAGTTGGATGGGGCTCTGAGCACCCTGCTCTAGTTGCAGATGTCCCTGGTCCCTGCAGGGGGGTTGGACTAGATGACCTTGAAAGGTCCCTTCCAACCCAAAGCAGTCTGTGATTCTATGATCATTATTCTGCAGACAACGTTTCTCTGAATCACATGTCCCCACCACAATGAAACCCCAGCGAGGTGTATCGTGTCTCTAACCTCTGAGCTGGGTGTTTCTAGAGGAAATATTGCCAGGCTTCATCAGAGGACACTCAGGGAAGGGGAATGAGACTTTCATCCAGACTTCTTGTATGTAAACCAACCAACTAATGAGCTCTCTGAAGACCACAGGTAATATATGAGCATAACCTTACAGTGTGGCCTAAGCACCGAATATCCAGAGGCAACTCCCTATCTTCAGGAGACAATTTAATCCAGCTCTCAAGGTTACAGAGCAATTTAACTGAGGATCAGGGGTCAGATTCAGATCTCATTTGTATCTCAGCTCCTTCTGTGAGCAAAGCCCTTGGTGTCTCTGCCAACCTGCTAGAAAGCTAAAGAGCAGCCAAGTCATCAGCTCAGCCCTGATCCTACAAAGCCTCACCCGCCTGAGCAATCTGTGAGATTTGGTGAGTCCCACCCATGCCCAGCTTGGCAAATATAGTCGAAGCTGATGGAGGACCAACAGAGAAAAAAACCCAAAACAAACAAAACATCTGAACTCACCCCAAGATATAACATGGAAGAAACAAAATAAAAATGTCTACTGCTTAGCTGGTTTGGGCCAAACACGTGGGGAAAAAAAACCCCAACCCAACAAATTAACAATCAAAAAAAAAAAACCCCAATAAAAAGAATATCAATAGGATTAATTTTTCAATGGGATCAATTTTTTCAACTGATGTTTCTGCAGCTTCCAAGGAGAGGGGGGTTTCAGGATCAGGCCCCTGAGAAAGCAAAGTCCTATGTCCCAGCTGACTACACGAGTGCGCCAGCTCGCAGCCTGATTCTATTTGAAACAGCTGAGTTGTAAATGAGGCTTATAATGGAACTGGCAAACGATCCCTCCAGCACAGCACTGCAACCCGACATCCTTCGGAAATAACAGGCAGGGGCTCAAGTTGAGATTCGTCAGCTCTCAGCTGGGCGCGAGTGCAGGGTCAGGGGTGTGTCCCGCCACTGGCCACAAGCATAGCCCAAGCAAGGAGGGGGAAAACCCCAACCCCAACCTCTCCCCTCTGAGGGATTTTAGAGGTGTGACCCTTCAAAAAGTAAAAAGAAAAAAAAAAAAAAAAAAAGAAAAGGAGGAGAAAGTGCATCCCTGCCATGTAAAGAGAGACAGTCTCGCCTGTTTATTTTGGCCTGTCCTGAACTCCAGGCAGTTTCCAACTGGAGCCCAGAAATGCTGATGGTGTTTGGAGTCTGTCTGCATCTCTCCTGTGACATGAAGAGGCATTCAGGATGATCAGCTGAGATACTTATTTTATTCTTCTTTTTTCCCTCTAACAACGGTATTTTCTGTTACTTTTTGAACTCCCCATGCTGTCATTACAATGTCAGATGAGATTACACGGGCGATAACTAATGTGTGCATGAGTTCACAAAGGCTTCACCAGGAAACATTTTCAAGGGAAGCTGCTCTCATGTGTTGGGTGTGAAGCAGAAGAGGCCAGTCTCTTTTCAGTGGTACCCTGTGAGAGAACGAGAGGTAATGGTAGCAAGGGAAAACATGGATTTCCACTGCAAGGAGGAAAAACTTCACCGTGAGGGTGACAGAGCCTGGAAAAGGCTGCCCAGAGAGGTTGTGGAATCTCTTTCTCTGGAGACTTTCAATATCTGCCTGGGTCTGGTCCTGTGTGGGCTGCTCTGAGTGACTCTGCTCTGGCTGGGGGGGTCAGACTTGATGATCTCCAGAGGTCCCTTCCAACCCCCACCATTATATGATTCTATGATTCTGTGACATGTCCAGACTCAAAGGGGATGTCTAAAAGTGTCTTTGAATTATAGGGTGCTGGCTACAGCCAGAACTTGGCCTTGCTAGTGCTGAATAGATAGATTTTTATGTTTTGTTTTGTTTTTTTTTTATTTTCTGGGGTGGGGCTTCAATGGGTAAAGCATATTGTTATTTATCCAGGTGTAACTCTGGAGTGGCTCCAGGGACTTAACTGATGCTATTCTGGATTTTCACCAGTTCAAAGAGGACAAGGTGGGTCCTCTGTTATAGTGGGGTCTGTAGAACAGTCTTGCAGATGGAGCTTAGTTGCAGCACCCTGGAATAAGCTTCTGTGCTGGTGCCACCATGAATATGTTGACATGGGATCTGCATTTAGCTTATGACTTACAGAAAGAGCTGCACGGACAGCTATTGCAAAAGCATCTTGTGTCAAGGTGGAAGATTCACTTTCTTATGAAAGACTACACATGTCCTTATATAGCACTTGAAGGCCAAGGACAGATGTTCTCTCCTGGTCCAAGATGTGCCAGAAAGGTGCATAAGAAATGACCCTCAGCTTCTCACCCACTATCAGGCCAGAAGTAATTACACCTCACAGCTCTGCCTTTGAGGTTGTACTTATGAAAATACCTATTTCTGCTGAGATAAAGCAGCAACCAAGTTCTTTCCAATAGCTATGGGCTGCTAGGTGAAGGGAACTTGTCTGGTGCTCCTGGAGGACAGTTCCAGCAACACAATGATAGAGGCAGAAACCTTCAGGAGAAAAGTATCATTTTCCATTGGCACAGCTGGATGTATAAGGCAACATCTGTACAGTTCTGATGGCATCTGCTTAGGGGGAACTGTACAAGTATAGTACAACTTTGCCAGTCTAGTTGAAGTTACAGCTGAAGCTACAGCTTCCAGGCAAACCTATAGGGTGTTAATGTTGCACACCAAGCCCATGGTGCAGTGTGACATCTCCACACCTATGGAAGTTTTGGCTCTCAACTCCTATACGAGAGTATCTTACAGAGCTGCTGCTTTGCTCTTTCTTTCTTAAAGAAAAAAAACCAACCAAACAAATGCAGACATCAGGCCCACGCTGCCCAGAGAGGTGGTGGCTGCCTCATCCCTGTCAACATCCCAGGTGAGGTTGGCCATGGCTCTGAGCACCCTGCTCTGGATGCAGATTCCCTGCTCCCTGAATGGGGGTTGGGCCAAATGACCTTGGAAGGCCCCTGCAAATCCCAAACACTCTGTGATTCTATGATCTAACACAATAGGAAGCCCAAGTATCTATGTGTTGGAGAAGAGCATCACACATGTGTGGGAGCACGTGGCTGCATCTGCGTACTCTGACCAAGGTGCAGGTTTGATCCACCTCCTGAGCAAAGGATGATGCTCTGGGTGGGTGTGTTTGGGAAATGTCCTCAAGAGCACCAGCAAAAATGTGGAATCACTCACACTATCTCAGGACATGCTTTTTGTCCTGTATGGGAAAACATTTCACCCCACTTTCCCCACCACTTCACTGTCTGTATTTTGCATCTCCTTTCACAGCAGTCTCTGATTAAATATATTACAGGGAATTCTCTCTAGGAGAGGAAAATTCATTAGTTAAGGGGCCACAGTAAAAGCAGACGTTTGGAAACATCTATCTCTGTGTCCCTCCCACCTCGCCTCCCATCTCTGGCATTTCCAATCCACATTATGTTGTTCCATACATACATCACATTAGCAAAATAATCCTCGCAGCATTTTAATTTCTTCTCCCTGTTTGTCCCCGAAGACACTCACCAAAAAGGAGCCTAAATGCTGTGTCTTGCATTTTATGTGGTTTATATATATATATAGATACACACACATATATATATACACACACACGCATTCAGCCCTTCCTAGGAATGGGCAGGAGCCCAGCAGCTTGCCAATGCCACACTTCAAAGCCGTGCACCAGCGCCCCATGAAACACCAGCTCCGCAGCACGCCAGGGACTTTCCTTTTCCAAGCTGGTACTTCCAAATATTTATAAACTCACTTAAGCACCGTTTTGACCGCGGCCTCTATTTGCAAACCCTGCCCTGAGATTCATGTCAGGTCGAGGGGAGTTACACTCGCATTGTTGGCATACCTGAGGATAGGCAGAGGGACTCGCTCCCTGCACACAGAACAAAGCCCTGAGTTATTGCAGAGCTTTGCCCTCTGCCGAGTGCAATTATGGTTAGAGAAAACCCTTGTTTATAGCAGAATCCTTCCAGTTGGGGGTAGGGTGGGGGGGGGAAGAGATTTAATTATAAGGTAATGGTGCTGTGGGCGTGCTTGCAAGCGGAGCGCAGATGTGGGTGCGGGAGGCCACGAGCAGGGCTGCTCCCCTTCCCCAGGTGGAGGATGGTGGTTCCAACCTTTGCGGATGGTGAAAGTGGGGATTTGGAGCCTCCCTCCACAGCTGTTGGAGGCTGAGCGGTGAATCGGGCACTTGCACAGGGGATGCCACACGTGGGGCAGAAAAAGCTGGGAAGGGTGGCTGCCTAAGAGCAACAGGAGACGCTTTAAGGGGAGATGGGTGGCCAAAATGCCCACAGATTTCCCTTTTCCTTTTCCCTGGCAGGCAAGTCGTGAGCTAGGTTTCATTTCCACTCTCTCTTTCTCCGTACAGAGTCAAAGCTCAGTGGCATTGCTGGCATTTTACATGCAGAGACAGGCTACAGGACTTCCTAAGCCCTAAAGCTTGATGAGACCCTTATAAAAAGCATCTCATAGAGGAAAAGATGCGCTCCAGTTACACATTCAGAGCTCTTTGGTGCTGCATATGCCAAGGTCCATGCTCACAAAGTGTGTGCATCAGAGAATATTTTTCTAACCCTGTCTTTTCTTCCATTTATTTTATGGAATAGTGTGCGGTTTCCTCTGCTGCATTTCTCATGTTTTCCTTAAAAATAAAATTGGAACCTATATCAAACCAAATAGCTTCTCACCCTTAAAAAAACAAGACAAAACAAAACAAAACAAAAAATAAAATAGAAAAAGCCTTTTCTATGGTGAACCCATCAGGGAAGGGGAAGACAGGTCCCCCCGTGGCTGTATTCTTCCCACAGCCAGCGTCAGATTTGCGGTGGGTCCTTTCTCCCATTGCACATGACTTCTTGGAAATGTGTAAGGCATCTAATAGAGCATGGTCTGATTTATACTTGGGGGAGGGCAACTATAGCAGCAGCAGGAGCATGGGTGTAAATCTCCAGGCAGGGAACAAGCAGCCACATAGCCCCAGCCCTCTGAATCTGCTCTGCTTTGAAGGCCACCGAATGAGAATGAGGCTTTATGGAAAGAAGAGGGATATATCCTTCTGTTGGACAGGAGGGATTTCTAAGGGCACAGCACTATAAATAATCATTCAAGACATTTAGCATGTGCCTCATGGAACCTGTGATAAGACACAAAACAGATATTGAGAAGACCCCAGCAATTCTGGGAGGGCTGGAACCCCTCTGCTGGCAGGCCAGGCTGGGAGAGCTTGGGGGGTTCAGCCTGGAGAGGAGAAGGCTCCAGGGAGACCTTCTGGGGGCCTCTCAGGGCTTGAAGGGGCCTGGCAGAAAGATGGAGACAGAGTTTGGATCAGGGTCTGTTGGAACAGGACAAGAGGGGATGGTTTGGAACTGGAAGAGGGAGCTTGAGACTGGAGAGGAGGAGAAATTGTTGGTGCTGAGGGTGGGGAGAGCCTGGCCCAGGCTGCCCAGTGAGGTTGTGGATGCTCCATCCCTGGCACCATCCCAGGGGAGGTTGGATGGGGCTCTGAGCACCCTGCTCTAGTTACAGATGCCCTTGCTCAGTGCAGGGGGGATGGAATGGGTGACCTTTTAATGTCACTTCCAACCCAAACCATCCCATGATTCTGTGAAGACCTGGAGGGCTGAATTAGAAGTGGAGGCTGTTGTGCCCTCTCATTCATGACTGCTTTCCCAAAGCTGTAAGCCTTCCCTGTTCATATGCACAACCAGAGACAGTATAGGTTTCCCTGGATGCACACACACCCACCCTACACATGGAGGGACAATGGATGCAAATGAAGCCTCTTCTCCCTGCCCTTTGCTCAGGTGAGTCATGGGGACAGTTGCTGCATGGCAGGAGATGATGCCATGCTTTCTCTTCTGCCATGCAGGCAACTCCTCCCTAAGATGTCATGTCCATCCAGACTCTAGACCAGCACAAATAAATATAAATATCCTTGGAGACAAGCAGGAATGGATGGCAGTGAAGCACGTGGTTGTAATCCGCTTTATTAATATCTTATTATTGTCAACTCTTGCTCTTCAGTGTCTGTCCTCTCCACAGAGCAGAAACTCACCTCCAGCAACCCTGCTGAAGTCCTACATGACCTTCACTTTTCTCTGACTTTAATCAAGGGCTGGTTTCACCTCTGCTCTTTAGGTGCACTTGAATTTCAAGGCATCAGAAAAAGCCCCGTGTGAGAATAAAGAGGAGACTGCTTGTGAAAACACTCACTGAAATGAGAAAATGAAATAAATGGCCAGTCCTAAAAGAGAAAACTCATGCCATAAAGCAGATTTGGAGAAAAAAAAAAAAAAAGTCAGAAACTGTCGTGCACTGCCCTGCCTTGCTAAACAAGCAGATGGGACCTGTATTTCTCTTCTGAAACTTTAATGGGAAGAATATGATTCTGCTGCGAGCATATTTTATATGCCTGGCGATTAAAGAGGAAGGGAAAGGCATAATTTATAGAATTGTGTAGCATGGAGGATAGCTTTCTGGCTGCAGTGTTTCTTTATTTCCTTGTTATTTCTTTTATTCTTCCTTTTGCTCCTAGGCTTGTGAAAGGTGATGGATGGGCAGCAGTGGAGACAGAAATCTTCCCTTTATATTCACAGGGCAGGTACCACACCAGCAACCACAGCAGCTACATGAGCTGCATCTCCTCTGAACAAGAACAGTTCTGAGACCAAAACCAAAAACCTGCTGGAGTGTATCCTCAGGCTTTCTACAGTGTTTTCCTGCTCCTACAGCCACCTCCTTTCACTGTGAATAGGCTTCACGCTTCAAAACAAGAAAGCTGAGCCTTGGTCGGTTCTTGCTGTGGCCAGCAACACAACATAGCCAAGCTCACACCTTGTCTGATCCTCCAGACCCTGCATTTCCAGGGATATATTGCTCCTCACTATTTAAGTGGTGCCAAGGCACTGGCACTTCCCATCCACACCACCTCAGTAAGATGCAAGATCCACCTATGTTTGTCTAGAAAGCCACCTTATAGAAAAAGACCTGTTGGTCCTGGTGGCTGACAAGGTGTCCAGGAGTCAACAGCATCTCCTTGCACTGGCCAGACACACCCTGAGCTGCACTAGCAGAAGTGCTGCCCAGAGGTGAAAAGAGGTGATCCTTCCCCTCTATTTATCACTTGTGAGACCATGAGCTGGAGCACCGTGTCCAATCTGGGCTTTCCAGAATGACAGTGTCACTTTGGGGATACACTAAGATGGTTAGGGAGCTGAAGCACACAAGGTAAGAAAAGGAGTTTGTTCAGACCAGAGATGAAGGTGTGAAGGGGGAATCTAATTTTTAATCTACCTACCTGACACATACCTATAGAGAAGATGGTGTCAGACTCTTCTCAAAGCACAAGAAGCTATGGACAGAAGATGCAGCAAAGGCAAGTTAGATCAGGTGTAGGAAAAGCACTTCTTAGTAAGAGGCTGGTGAAGCCCTGCACCATCAAGCCAGAGAGACACTGGGATTTGTATTCTTGGAGATAATTGAAACTCACCCACACAAAAGCATGAGCCTGACCTAGAATGAGAAGCTGAATCAAGTCCCTGCCACCAAAACCATCTTCTTACTCCATGCTCTGGTTTTGCAGACAGGGAGTGAAGGTACAAAGGAGATAATACAACCACAGGCACACAACGGACCTGCATCTGAGGCTACATCTCCAAAGAGCAACCTAAATCCTGCCTCTCATTGATTTTGGGTAACAAGTCACTGCAAACGTGTGCGTGTGATGGGCTTTCTGGGGTCATCTGCTCTTCTCACTTCTCTGGTACAACGTAGCACTTCTCTAACTACAAAATCCTTCGAATTTTTTTTCTCCATATATACTTTTTTTTTTTTTTTCAACCTTTGGGGCCAATTCATCAACTCATCTTTCTGCTAAGACTGTCAGCAAAAGTGTCAACCGTACGGCTGGTTTCTGTAATGTGGAATCATGCCCACCAAGACTTGGACCAAGACTGTGCAGCCCATTTCATATAAGCCACCAACCAGCCCACACTTGGCAAAAAAACTAAGACCGTATCAGCCATGCCTGCATGACTTCTGGCTTTGGGCCATTTTTCTCCAAGCCTCTGCGCAGCCACGATATAAATCTTGCTCTTCTTTCACTAGTCTTTGCCATGACAACACAATCACTTGGCTCGCCATGCCATGCTCTCGTTGGGTGTTTGTCAGAGATGTGTCAGTGGAAAAATGAACTCTTGTACCCTGGCAGAAAAGGAGAGCAGTTCTTCGTGCAACTCAACACTGCTGCCCTTTCTCAGCTCACAGGTTGTCTCAGGGAGGAATTCAAGTCTTCTGGAAATCACTCTGAATATTTACCCCTCATCAGGAGCAAATCCATATTCCTACCTCCTGGGGAATGAGCAAGAAAACCTTGCTAAGTGCTGGGTGAGAGCTTGGCTTCCCCTCCAATACCAGCATGCTCATGCCTAAATATCTCCATGAAACATGCATGTGCATGTGTCCACATCCTTTAGTCAGAGCTATATTTACTCTTCAGAAAGAAGACTGCTTATCCCACTGAGGTCGAAAAGAAGGAAGAAATTGTTGGTGCTGAGGGTGGGGAGAGCCTGACCCAGGCTGCCCAAATTGGTGGTGGCTGCCCCATCCCTGGCACCATCCCAGGGGAGGTTGGATGGGGTTCTGAGCAGCCTGCTCTAGTTGCAGATGGCCCTGCTCCCTGCAGAGGGATTGCACTGGATGACCCTGAAAGATCCCTTCTTAAATCACCACCCAAACCAGTCTGTGATTTTATGGCAAGTCAGGGGAGTTTTCCCATTCAGCCCAGTGAAGTTACAACTCCTGGTAAACAAACTATTCCCAGAGCTGGTAACATTGAAGCTCTGTAGCAACTTTTACATACTACCTAAATTATCTTTTTCACGGGCTGAGAACTTTTTTATTCAATTACTTCAAACTCTTTCTTTAGAGCATTGACAGACCCTGCTGATGGAATGCTGGGACCCTACCATGTGCTGGGCTGAGTAGAAACATACATCCCAAACGACCACCCGTGTGTAGAACAGGAGAAGACAGTGGGGCTGAATATGATGTGGCTTCAACTCAGGAAGCTCATAGAGTTACTACACTATTAGGGGAGGGTGGAGTCCTCCTTCTGTCCAGAGAAAGGGCAGAGAGCCCATCCCCTGCTGAAAGCTGTGGGTGGACGTATTGCACTTGGCCAGCCAGAAGATTAAGGCAGGTCCCCTAATTTAACGTTTCCCAAAGGAAGGGAGGAAAAAGAAAAAGCAATTCAAGGAGTGGAAAGAGCCCAGGTAAAATGTTCGCTGGAGAAAACAGGGTGGGGAGTCGAAGCTCCTAGCAGAGAGAAGCAGGGAGGAAGGCTCGTGGGGGGGACAGGAGGCTGCTGGCTGCACAAGACACCGAATGCTTCAAACACAGGGCACAGTTAAGTGGAGTCATGGAGCAGGGTGGGAGGAGATGAAGGAAGCAGGCAGCAGAGAAGATTACAGGAGTGCAAGGAACAACAAAGAGGAATGGAGAGGAGAAGGAAAAATTATGCAGGGCCTCAAAGGTCAAAAGAGTCAACTTCAAAAGGATTCCTTAAAAGACATAAAGCCAATGTCTTCATATTCAATTATTTAGTTTTCACACAAATCTAAGTAATATATGGGAGGTTTTTTTCTGCCTCCCAACACTTGCTTTGGCAGAAAGAGAAGACGAAGCAGGGGGATAGTTTGGGACTCTTCCCTTTCCTATGGTACCAGATGGGGCTGAAGTCAGTGCTAACCCCTTGTGAAGGATGTGGAGCAAAGGAGAGGAGGTCATCAGGAGCAGGAGGTGGGGAGTGAGAAGGAGTTCTCCTTTCTGAAACTGAAAAAATGTTTCAAAATCAATTGCTCATTCTGAAACAAAACGTTTCCCTAGATTCTGGACATCTGATTCATTAAAAACATAGGACATGGTGAGGCAAGCAAATTACACTGCAGTGGAAGTCAAGACATTGTCTTTGACAATGCTGAAATGAAACATTTCCATCTTCCACAATTCCTCCATAAACCTGACAAAACTGACCCACATGCACAGTGGTTTTTTTTTGGTCACCAAAAGCCTCAATTTGTACCAAAACATATTTATCTGAATTGTCTCTACCAGATGTACTTAAGGAAGGTAAGGCAAAGTACAATGTGCAAAGAGCCGGTTCCTGTGTCCTGGGGTGTTCAGCCCATCAACACAGTTACTATCACTTGCAAGCTATGGCAAGCTAATGTCAGTAAAATGGTACCCAACAGGAGGTTTGAAGCCAGCACAGTGAGCTCTACAATAAGTTCCAGTCCATTAAACACCAGGCTTAAGTAAAATATTACAGTGGGTCACGTTTTAAAGTGGACAGAATGGATTTGGGAATCACTGAGGACTCACAAGAATGCTCTTGGAGGCGAATGGAAATTCTGCCGTACCCTTTTTCATCTCCTTGCCCTAAACACCACTGTTTTCCTCCTGACTGTACGTGCTTCCTTCCCCTCAACAAATTTTTTCCACATGCCTTTCCAGCAGTGGATGGCAGCAGGAACTTTTGCCACTGAGGCAAAGACATGTTGCTGTTATACCAAGAATCTGCAGGGTTACCATAGTGCCCAACAAGTTGATGCCCAGCCACACTGGAAAAAAAAAAAATCAGAAACAAAGTGACTTGGTGAAGTCCATGTAACAGGTCAGTAGTGGAGCAAAGAGCAGATACCATGTCCTCTGGTTTCTGCCCACCTGGATCCCAAGCGTTTAGTACTTTGTTCAGCTTTGACCTTACAAGTTCCCTTAACCTTCTCTTGGCAGCTTCCTAATGGGAAAATAAATCTCTGGAGAGTATCTTAAATCCTTTTTTATCACAGACTGTATCAGTGTGATAATAAGATCAGCCTTCAGACTCCCCATTAAGTCACAGAAGGTGTGGTCATCCGTCATGCTTTTCCCAGCCTTAATTGCCAGACAGACACTTTAAGTGGAAAGTCCATCTAATGAGCCCAATCATTAAAACAACCCTGGTTCCTATTTGAGATGGAAAATTATATCACTCTAATAAGAGGGTTGAATCTTTGTCCCCCTATTCAATCATGTGGCACGGGGAAAGGTGAGACTTATCTGTGAGTTTGCCTTGGATGTGTTTCATTTAAATACAGTCCCCTACTTCAGGCAAGAAAAAGTAATAAAACACTTCAAAAAGGAGAACAGCCTGCTTGGAGAAAGTCAGCAATACAGATGTGAGCAAAGGGTTCACCATGGACAGAAGGGTCACGACCGACACCATGGATGCTCCTAAGGGCTGGCGAGGTGGAGAAGATGGAAGAGCCACCATGGTTGCTGTGCCAAGATGTGACAACTAGTGTGCAAATGCACAAGGGTCCATGGGATCTATGAAGTGGGACACCTCTTTCCTAAACTGCAAGAAAAGGCTTTATTTGGAGAAAGAATTGGTTATATTGGCCACCAAGAGTTGCCTGCATCATGTGGAAGAAGCAGTTGAGTAGTGATCATGATCATTATCTTACAGAGAGGTGAGAAACTGAGGCAGGACAGCACACAAATTCAAAAGCCATTGCATGGGGCAAGTCCAACCGAAGTCCCCAGAGCAAGGTGACAGGCTAGAAATCCTCTGCAAAGGGGTAACTCTCTCCTGCCCTTTCCAGAAGTCTTGGACTTTCTCACCTCTCCATCTCACTACTCATCATGGAAAGCTCCATCTAGGAGTTCAGTCCAGGTAAATTCAGCCCAAGTTCCCGGTGGCCTCCAATCACACTGGATGCCTTTGGCTACATGGCAACGTCTCCAACAAGATGCCCCAACTGACCCTCTTCCACCTCAAAAGTGCAATCAGAGAGAGCTCCTCCACAGGGAATCCCAACAGGAAGCCCGGGCAAGCCTAAACTACGAATCTCCCCATCCAACGGCAGCGTTGCCAGGTGCTCGGAGCACTGATTCGGAACGATCCCCAATAAAAACAACGAAGCACAGAAGGGTGTGTTTCTTTTTGGGTAATAATACATCTTAAAACTGCACGGTGAGGCAAAGACAACGCCGCGCCCTAAGCCACCCGAAGGGTGTGGGCATTATACAATGATTCGCCCACACCCAGCCTCCAATGACAATTAACATCCAGAGCTGCATAAGGATCAGAAAATACCGTATCTCACACCAGGAAACATCAACATTTTCCATGAGCACTAAAAAAAAAAAAAAAAATAGAACAACAAAACCCCAAAGATGTGTCTTAACACGAACATCGCCGGGCAGATTGGCACTGCGATGATTTTCTGCCCTTCTTTTGGAAGAAGACAGTGTAAAGTCAATAGTAGTTACATTTCGAGTGATGTGAAGTGAGAATTTTTTAAATTTTCATCATTTGCCTCTAACAAAAAGCCCGAACAAACAGGGACGATGGAAAAATCTAAATGTGTAATTATGTCCTGATAACTACAAAGTCATGCGAGCTGCTTTATAGATAATAAAATGACAAGATCTCATCACACCCAAGTTTATTTTCATAGCTGTAGATCTACTTCTGGTAAAGTCTCCGGGAAAAGATTTTACTATTGCGTAACAATGGAAACAAAATAGCACTTCGTAAAGGGAAATGGGAGCAAGAGCTCATCCCATGTTGAAAGACAACAAAGAAAATCAGTTTGTTACTAGGATATAGCAAAAATAACTCTTTTTTTGCCAGTCCGAGGTACCAGCAGCAAGACCAGTTCATTATCAACAACTCACTTTTTTCTTTTTTTTTTTTTTCCCCATGAAAACAGCAATTAAAGAGGCAGCTCGGGTGTTGCTCTCAGAGGAAAAAAAGAAAAAACCAGCAAGAAAAGCGCACTAAAATGAGGAGTATCCCCAGACTGATTCTTAATAATTTCTATGACCAGGAAATTTAAGTTGCATTTCCAACATAAATTCACCTGTTCATTTAAAAACAAACAAACAAACCAAAACAAAATAAAACAAACAATGGCAAGGAGTGATGAAGATTATGATAAATCTACCTTCTGGGGGATTCCAGGAGATAGGTAGAGCTGATGCTTTGTGTCTGCCTGAAGGATGGAGCTGGTAGAGTTGCCATACACCTGCCTAAAACAGGGAGGCTCAAAGCCTTCCCGAGGGACAGGCGGAGCAGGAATGCCTGTTGCAATATTAATGAGGGAGGAGATGGGACCGCCAGGGAGAAATGAAATGTGTCTCCCTGGCTGACACAGCAGGGACAGTTTGGATAGCTCAAGAACCAGGGGGTTATGTGGACATTGCTATTTGCCTTCAGGGCAGTCACCTGGGGCAGAAGATGTTTGCGTGGACTAGAAAGTCCTGCTTCAGTTTCTAAATCCTGGTTGTGGGCAGGAGAAGGGATGGGTTTTCATTCTCCAGCTGCAGATCCAAGTAACAGGAGCAAAGCAGAGTCCTGCCAGCATATGTACAGGCAAGGAAATACAAATAACCACTACTGTCATTTGCTGATGACAGCTCAGAGCATCTTCAAATGAGACTAAGCTTCTACTGTGCAAGGTGCAGGGTTTATTATTATTGTTGTTGTTGCTATTATTATTATTATTATTACTACTGCTAGTTGCAATGACCATTTATAATTCAGCAGTGTCTTCTAGCTACAAGAGGGATGCTCAGGCATCCCATTATGCAGGCACTGTATAAGCAAGACCAAAGAAGGAGAAATCCACCCCTAATGCTTATGCTCCAAATAAAAAGTGAGAAGGAAAAAAAAAAATTAGAGATTACCTTGTTTGTACAGATGAGGAACGGAGATACTCGGTGATGTGCCGAAGGCCATGGAGGAAGCCCATGGCAGAGCCAAAATCTGGAGTTAGCTCTTCCAAATCTCAACTAAACACCTTATCTAGACAATCAGGTGGCTCTCACTTAAGGCTCACGCTTATCCTAAAACTAGAAACAGACAAAAGCTCAGAGGGCCTCCAGGTTGGGGCTGCTGCTGAGGCTTCCCATGCCAGGTGGTTGCCACGTGATAAACCTCGTGCCCACATCTCGTGGCCGGTGGCACCATCCTGGCAGCCGGCTGGCTCAGCCCATTGCCAGCAGGGTTTTGGCACCAGGCAAAGCCAGAGGATTTCAGTTTGCACCAGGATGGTGTAAATCACCCAAAGGAACTGGGATGACAGGGTTTGGGCTGGTAGTGTCGGGCTGGGAGCGCAGCACTCCTCAGATTTTCACTGGGCAGAAGCAGAATGATTTGGGCACGAAGGGAAAGTGGGTTTGCAAGGAGGGATGGAGATCGCCCAGAGAAAAACAGGGCAAGTCAGGAAAGGCAAGAATGGCAGCTCACTGCATCCAACACCCAGCCTGGCAGAGTGCTGGGGGAAGGAGAGGGCAGGGAGGGCTTTGCCAGTAACCAGGGATGCTCACAAAAAAAGGTACCATCAGCAGAAAAGTGCGGCTGTTCAAAACATAAACAGTCCTGGGGAAGAAACGAGTATGGAGCAGCAGTAAGTGAAAAAAAAAAGGATTAAAGGAGGCCGAAAGAAACAGCGAACAGCAAAATGCAGGGAATTGTTCAGCAAACAATAAAAGGCTCCTCACCATCTCCCTGAAACAGGAGGGTGGCACAAGGAGAAAGCAACCCACAACAAATGATAGCTGCAAAAGGGGAGATGGAGGTTGGGGGGGGGGGAGGTGGAAGAAAATTCAGACCTGGAAGATTTGTTAAGTGGTTATTTTCCCTCTGTCTTTGCAGAAGACAAAGGGGAGGTAAAGCTCCCCAAGACAGGGATTGTATTTCACTCTGCGGTGGAGAAGGCTTTCGAGTGTCTGCAGATAGCGGCAAGAAATGGTCCTAAAAAGATTAGAGCTCTTAAGGTAGGGCAAAATACTATATCCAGACAACACACTCGAGTTTTAATGACAGTGGGGAGAAAATTGAGTGAAGCATTGTCTGCTGCCTTTAGGAAACTGAAAACTTAATTTGAAACAGCACAGACTAGAGCTGGGCTTTTCTCATGAGAAAGGCTTTATTCCTGCCCTTTAAGCATCACTTTTTTTTTATCATTGATATATATTTTACATTCACCGTTTTCCTGCAACCAACACAGGCTTAGGAAGGTTATTCCATGTTTTCAGAGTGATTTGGGTAGTTTGCCTTTGAGTATCTCCCTGGCTGAAAAGTATTCCTTTTCACTGCATCCCTCTTTCAGGCTATTATCCATGTTTACAGATACCCAACTGAGGGTTAGAGAAGCAAAGTGGCTTCCTGCAGATGCACAGGGAATGTGCTGGAGAAAGAAACTCACTCTGTGTTCCCCAAATCTCAATCCCCAGAGCACCTCCTGCCTCTGTGAGTCCCTCACTGGGCAATTCCCAGTGGGTACAAACCCTCAAAGATTCCACACAACCTATTTTATATCAAGCATCATGTCCAATCTTAAATCATGGAACCATTTAGGTTGCAAAAGACCCTTCAGATCATCAAGTCCAACAACCTTACACTGCCAAGTCATCACTAAACCATATCTTGACTGGATCAGGGATTTTGTGGTTCCCACCCCCTTGCAGAATGAGGCTTATTGCTATGGACACCACAGTGGCAGATGTGCCCCCATGGGTGTCACCAGGCCACTCCTGCACCACTTGGCTCAGGACAAGGACAAAACAGGGCATTGCCATGTTGCCAGCCTGGTGACCAACCGCTCCACCGGTAGGTGACACTAGGTGGCTTCGTTGTCACGGTCTCAGCTCCTGCATCCCCCAGCTGGAGGCTTTGGGCCGCAGGGACCCCTGTGACCTTGCCCAGGGCTCTGTTACTAAGAATAAAATGCAGAGAGCTGCGCTGCACTGGCGTGAGGTGGGATAATTGCAGGGAAGCAGCTGCTGTAGCCCAGAGACCACGGTAATTGGGTACGGGCCATCCTGTAGCCAGGTTTCCCGTGCTATTATCCCCTTATTAATAGAAACCAAATCTACCTTTGCAGAGGCAGCACTACGAGCCTGGAAATTATGCGGTGTAGGGCTGCAGGGAGGCATCTGAGGCATCTTTGCAATAGTCTCAGCCCTTTGCCACCCAAGGGTCAGAGCCTGCTGGGGTCCGTGGGATGCTCCCTCCTGAGCTGTGGCAAAAATCTCAGCTCTCCTGACCCAAAGTCCCCTGTGATCACTGGAAAGGTGAATGTTAGACTCAGCCACATGGTGTTTGCCCTGGCAGAGGCACGCTAGTGAGATTTGGTCTGTTAACTAATTCATCCCAGCAGCATCCCTGCAAGGTATGGCAGGGAGTATTAATTTAATCACCCAAGGAGGAAAACTGAAGGTCATAAAAGGCTTGAATTTCTTCTCGCCCTCAAGGGTGGGGTATGGAGAGGGCCGCATGCTGAGCATCCATGGATTTAGGGCTGCAAAATAATGTGGAGCATCTCAGCTGAGAGCGTCTTGGCTGAGATGCTCCTGCCTGGGTACCTGTGGGATGCCGAATGTAAAAGCTGAAGGTAAAAGTGACAGCATCATTTTAAGAAGAATCGATCCATGATGCCAGGGCTCTCCTTGATGGAAGGTGTGAAAGCAAAGCACTGATTTCTAAGAAACCCAAGGATAAAATTAAATGGTCCATGAGGTCTTCCAGCACAGGACTTGAAGGTTAATACGGTAGTGTTGCTTTCCATGGCCAGAACTAACTCCGATCCTTCTCATCCCTGTCTTATTCAAGGCTAATTTCCCCTCTGAGGCTCAACCTGGAAACAGTCCTGGATAAAAAGTGCCCCTGATCATGACTTTTTTTCCCTGGGTAAGCAGAGAGGAAGGCACAACATGTGGGCATTGAAGCTGGAAGGTAGATTAGGTGCCTCCACCTGAAATCCAGTTGACAATACAGAGAATGAGATCTGGTTCCATGCATTAATTTTTGGATTCAGGTAAATATTGTAGGTTTACAAAGGTCTTTAGAACCATCTCAATCACATTTCAAAAGTGGGATTTGGTTTGAAACTTTCCTAGCGATGTTCACTTCCACGTCCCCTCCCCTCCAACACCCATTCATGGTAAGCAAAACCTAGCAGATGGCTTCCTACACTAAGGATTTTAACTACCAACATTGTTAATACTCTCAGAGTGATGGAAAGAATTATCAGCCTGCAGTATTTCCAAGCTTTCCTGTTTTTCTTCACCTCTTCTTCACCCAGCTTTTAACGCTTCCCATTTCAATGGCAATTAATACCAGCCTTTCTGAAGATGAATCCTGCAGGCTTGCAACCAAGTCCTTGCAAAGCCAAATCAGCACAGATGTGCTAGAGAGCAATGCAGATGGTTTCTCCTTCCCTTGGAACTCGAGACTTTGCTTCTGCTCCACGCTGAGGTGTTCTGCAGGCTGGGGATGTCAGGAGCACATCCCTCCCCATATGGCAAGAGAGAAGTCATCCCAGGAAGATTAAAGCAGAGAAAGGAGACCTGTGATGCCTCCTGTATTTTTCAGCCCTTCTCTATCACTTTGTGAATGCCTGGTGCTGTTAAGCACCTAAGCAAGAGATGAAGAGCATCCAGGGAAAATAAATAATACATAAATGCTGGAGTGTGTTGCTGAGGCCACCTCCAGGATGGATCTGTACTCAGGCATGCTCCCCTCCAGACAGCTGCCTGCTCCTGCCCTGGAGAAATGTCACTGAGAATGAAGTGGAGCTCCTGGGTAAGACGTTATTTCAGAGTGATACATCGGAGAACCTTGCAGGTGACAGAAACTGTAATTGCTGTGATTAAACTTCACTGGCCCATTTCAGTCCCATGAAACCTGGCTTTGCTGCTGAGTTCAGCAGAAGCATGATTGATGTGCCTACCAGGGGAGAGGTTGGGAGCACCAAGAAGACCTGTCACCATTTAGGGTCAGGGTGGCCCCTTAGACCAATAGCAGATGCTCTCTATTAACCTCCCTCCCTCCCCAAAGGGGAAAAGAAAGGGAATGAGGGAGAAAGACTCAGAGATTAGAAAAGGAATCTAAAACAGCTTTCATGAAAATGAAAATAATAATAATAATAATGGAATATATACAAATATATGACAAAACCAGTATTGAACCAAACCCCCGTGACGGTAATAACGTCACTGTCCCTGATGCTGCAGAGCAGAAACTGGGAGAGTCCCAGTCTGGGCCCAGCAGCAGATGGGACCTGTTCAGGAACTAGATTCTGGTATTGGGTTCAGGATACACAGATCAGGATTGAAGTCAGAAAGCCTCCCAAGAGAAGAAGGACAACAAACAAACACACAAATGAATACAACACCAACAGAGCCAAAGAAACCCCAAGACCCTCCAGATCCCCCAGCTTTATATATGAAATATGACATATATGGGATGGAATACTCTGTTGGTCAGTTTGAGGTCACTTGTCCTGTCTGGTCCTCCCTGCAGGTGGCATCTTTCACTGTCTGCACTCCCAGTGTGGTGCATGACATCCAGCAGTGGCCTTGGTCTGCATTACAATCCTGGGTAGTAACTCTAAACATGGGGTATTATCACTGCTAGAAGCAGCCACTGTCTGTGGGAACAGATTGCTGACTTCAGAAAGTGCAGTTAGTTAGAAGAACTGAGCTAAAAAGTAGTATCACTAAACAAAATTTGTTCTGTTCTCACTCAAACCGGGACAAGAGTATGTGGAGGAAAGCCTTGTAGCCTGAGCAGAGGGTCATGTACCCCTGAGGGTATCATGGACATCTGAACAGTGTTCTCCACCATCCCCAAAAGCATTTCAAACCAGGTGAAGAAAGCCAGCAAAGCAACCTGACAAAATGGGGTCTCTGACCCCTTGATGACTTCTTAGGGTTCAGTGCAAAGACATCTTGTGCCCAGAGGCTGCAGAGACCTTAAGGGAGCTACACTGCATCCCACCAACTCCATTCCCTCACCCTATTTCAACAGCAGCTTGTCCACATCTGCCTCTATTTTCCTCAGCAGACCCTTGAGAGCTCTACAGCTCCAAAGCAGTAAGAGATTACGTATTGGTCACTTCAAATACATGATAAGAATGTCAAATAAAAGCTGCCCAGAGTGGCTGGATGCAGCCACAACTGTGATGTGAACTGCCCAGTATTACATGCAGAGCCAGTTGTGGCAGCAGTGCCAGCAGCCCACTGGAAGAGGTTCTCTCCCCAGTTTGTCTTTTCCATGGGTTAGGAGGTGACGCATCACCTCTGGAGCTGGATGCTCATCCTCTAGAGATGATATGGACGCATCCAGGGAGCATTCAGCCCTGATGCACCAGGACACCAGGTGTACTGGGAGCTCATGGTAAGGACTGTGGTCCTCAGGGTGGCTGCTTCTAAACTTGCTGTGATGGACAAGTCATGGCATTCCACCAAATCACTGCCTTTGCCAGGCAAACAGCAGAAACATCCACTCTGCAACTCACTAACCCACATCCCCTCTCCTGTGCCTGCAGAGGAGGATGGCTGGAGGGGCTCAGGAGACACAGGACACAGCAGAGCATACAGGGGATGATGCAGGGGCTCCTAAAATGAGACACACTCAGATAGCCTAATGCCTCTGCAAACCTCCTCCCCGTGTCTGCCAGGATCAGAACTGACTACAGAAGTTGAAGATGTTGAGAAATATTAGCTATGGCTGTGTACATGTATTTGCCTTATTAGTTTTCTCTTGTGGGAGATTATAGAGTGACCAGGAAAACAAGAGAGGAAAAAATACTCTCCTTGTCTAGCACAAAAATATAGGTAACAATTATTAGGCAATAATTGATTCATCCGATACTTTATTAACTGGAGTTCGGGTGTGCAAGTGACAGGCTCTGCAGCAAGCCTTTCATGTGACACGTTATTAAAGGCTCTTTTTCTGGCTCCGAAAGGCAGTGGCTGGCAGATCAAAGGTCAGACATTTCAAGGAGTAAATTGGTTTAATGTGGCTGCAGATAGCCTCACAAAAACCTAATAAATATGCAGTGAAATGTAAGGAGAGAAAATTGTGGACAGGAGAGACAATTACTTTGAAACCAGGATAAGAGCAGCTCAAATTAATCAGCGCACGGGCTCCTTCTCTCTGCCTCAGGATTTAGTATTCAGAGCAGGAGCCTGGCTGCCAGTGGGATGTGCTTGGAGGGGGGGTGCTGGAGAGCACAGGTACCTGATGCCAAAACCTGCCAGGGGAAGATGCTCAACCCCAAGCCACAGCTGGGTTAATGGTGTAAACCACCACAGCTTTCTAGGTATGACGGGAAGCCACCTGTGACCCACAGCAAAGGATGTTGATGAGCACCACGGGATTTTGCAGTGGCTGGTGGAGAGATGATCCCTCATCACCTCTCCTGGATGGAGGGGGAGGTCTTTGGTGTGATCCATTGTGTTCACACTAGCACTGGGACACCAGCAGACACCGACTCACAGCCCAAACCCCAGCATTCAGTGGTACACAGTGAACACACGAGGTATTTAATTGTAAGAATTGATGCTTTTAGCTTGTGTATTTTTTATTTTTTTTTTTCACTTAATCCTATGACTTTTCCAGAAGCAGCACCTCACTTATTTCTAAACTCCAGGCAGAGATGTCTGGATACTTTGGGGGGTTTTGTTTGCATTTCCTGAAATGCATTAACTCAAATGACCTCCAAACGCTCGCTAGGCAGGATTTCTTTGCTAAAAAGCCACAGTTTCACTCCTTTTAATTAAAGGTGAGAAAACACCCTCTCCAGTTCTCTAATCTGGAAAAGGGCTTCCTGCGCGAGAACAAAGCGCGATATTCCCGGTAAGGCTGGAAACCAGAGAGGAGGAAACAAAGCTTTAAAACAAAATGCCTGGTCCCCTCCGGAGAAGCAGATAAGGGCACAGCCTCTTTGTATTCCCTTCGCAGGTCGCCTTCCACAGCTGAGTCACCATGTTCCGGCACGATTTATCACAGCCCCACCAGATAGACTGAGAAGGATCAGGCAGTACAATCTGCCCCAGATATAGCAAAACTCAGCCCTGCCTCCTCACCCATATGGGGACTTTCTGCATGCATGAAAATTTGGGTATCAAGAGCTAAATTGCTCCATTAGACACCTTTTCCCACAGGCTGGACCACCACCAATGGGTGAGGTCTCTCTGCCCAGCATGTCCCTGTTGGTGGCTTGTCACTGGAATGTGTCCCTCTGCCCAGGATTGATTTGTGCTCAAGAGAGCACTGCCACTTCCCTGGTGAGGAAACTTCATGAGAAGGTTTAATGTGGATGGAGGAAACCTCATGAGAAGCCTTGGGGATGGGGCAGGGGGGGGACAGCCAGTGCCACCCATGCCTTGCTGTCCACAGGACACTTCAAGAACTGCACATTTCATAGGTCACCCACAAGAACTGATGGGACATGGACCTCCACACCTGCAACCCACACAGGCAGCTCCTAACCCTGAGTTATCTATACTTATATCACTCTACCATAAATCAGGAACTCTGACAGTGTAATTTGCATCCGGGGAACCTGGAGCAATTACAAAATCAGCCCAAACAGTATTTGTTTCACAAGATTTTGCTCTTAGTTAGCACTGCCGTTCTGCTTTAATTACACTGTAATTAATTGCAACAAAACTGTTTGGAAAGTGGATGTGCATGATGGAAAGGCTGGGATATTGCCACCTGCCTGCTCCCCTGCAGCCACAAATGTAAAACCTCTGGCCTTCTGGCCCATGACATTCATTTTACCACCCTACAGCCAGAGCATCTCCAAGTCCTCTCAAAAATGGACTAAGATCCAAGGAAGGTGCCTATTGACCTATTTTACATCCAGGGAAATTAAGATGCAGAGGAGCTAATCTCTTTCATTTCTCTTCAGACAAGACTAAGAGGGGAAGAAACTCCCAGAAGTGAACCAAGCTTGTACCTGGATGTAAATCACAACTCTTCTGGGATGCTCAGATGTTCTTGTGTTCCTTTCCAGCTCCCAAAGCCACTTAACACATTGAAGGGTACAGGACCTGCTCATGGAGAAGGTTGTCTCACCCAACACCTCCCTGAAGACAGACTCAGCAAGACCTGCTCACACCACAAGGACCTGATGACAAAGGAAAGCAAATCTGACCCGTTTCTTTTGCAGTCTGTCCCCCTTCTACTATTACCTACACGGCATCTAGCCGTGGCATGGAGCTATTAATCCCATCTGAGGTGGACTCTCAGCATCCCCTTTCAGCCAGCCTTCCGTCTCTCAGCACAGACTATCAAAGCAGCCGTAATGCAATCGCTGGGCAGCCGCTGGGAAACGAGAACCCACCAAATGCACCCGAGGCTGCCTCGAGTTTCATTCCCCCAAATGATAATTTCTGTGCAAGAAAGGCAGCTGCACAAAAAAATCTCCAGCTCTGCCAGGCTGCGGAGAAGGTCTGGAAGGGAGATGGGAGCCAGGAGATAGGGATTAGCTGATGTGACTCATCTCCTCTTGCACACCACCAGTGAGTGGCCAGGACAACAACAGAAGGGGAAATTTCCCATTTTGAAATTGCTCAATATTTTTAAAAATAAAAAGACCCCTTTTTTTTTTTTTTTTTTTTTTTTTTTAATACAGCT
>JAOEGS010014898.1:15397-43089 GCA_025447755.1 Corythornis vintsioides | reverse complement strand
AATATCTCAATATAATAATAAAACTCCCCAATTTCCACCTTTCTGGCAAATATCTGGATTTGGTTTTGTCCTCAGTGGTGTGGGAGTAATTTCTTTCAAGCAGAGCGTCATTTTTGGCTCAGGTTTTTCTCTTCCCTTTTTTCTTCAGAGAAGCATTCTGTCTTCAGCGTTCTTCATACTTCCCCTGCTCTAATTCATGCAAATACTGCTGCATGCACACATTCCTTAAGGAGTTCAATATTAATCAGCAAATAATTGAGTTTTTTTGCAGCCCAGCCTGATTGCTGTCTAAAGCCACTTTCTAAATAAGTATTTGATGAGTATTTGTATATTTAATGTTTGTGTTGTTCTAAGTGATTTTTAACATTAGGTCTTCTAACCCACTTTTGGTTTGAGTTAGCATGTTCACGCACAGTTTTATTACGTTTGAATTTGCATTCGGCTTGGACTTTATACAGCTGTATTTGAACATCTTTCAAAAAAAAGAATCCATATTTTGGAGCTAATTTAGTTTTGTCTGACCTATCTGGCACAGCTGCCAGTGCAAGGAAGGTGATCTATACTTCTGGAAGCCCCTGTGCCAGAAGCCCAGGGCAGCGCTGCCTCTCTAGGGGGACTTGGAACATGCTGGTCCCTGAGCAGCCCCAGCCCCAGTCTTTCTGCATGTGGGGCTGCCGAACTGCAGTCCTCTGAGATCAGCCATGAGCATGGCTGGTGTTTTTTCAAAGCAGTGTTTATTACTGTTTCCTTGACCAGTTCTTGTTGGATATACATTGACCCCCCTGCCCTGTGGCACCCCTGAACATGTGCTGCCTGGAGGGGAAGCAGAGGTACTCCCAGGGGACAGGGAGGGGTCTCATCTTTACCAGTTCTGCAGATCAGGGCTGCCCAGCCCCTCTGCAAGCCTCCCCAGGTGGCCATGATATTTCTAAAGCACTTGTCCATTACTTGCCACAGTAAGCTCATTAGCTAATTGCCTTATTACACAGAAACAACTGAAGCATGTGTGTTTGGGTTTCTAGGCAGCCCTCTCTTGCCTCTCTCCCTCTTACCTTTCTCCTTCTTTCTCCCTCTTAAATACCTCCTTATTACTCCCTTCCCTTTGTTTTAGCTAAGAAAGCAAGTTTTAAAAAGACCTCTTGGCCCAGCCATTTTGGGCTCATGCTCATTCCTCCCTCCACAGTATTAGTCCCAGTGAGAGGGGCTGCCATGGGCCGGGGCTCCAACAGGCAGGACCCTACTTGCCCACTAGTGTGGTGCTGCACTTTCACCTCTGCCAAAGTGGCTTTTCAGGCCCATTCACATTTCCATCTCAATCTCAGAGATTGCACTGAGGGTTTGATTCAGAAAAAGCAAGGCGTGGGGAGGTTCTTTGGAAGGAGGCTGTAGCATGAAGCTGCCATGGCAGAGATGCAGCTTTTTGTGGGGTCACCCTGTCTTTTGAGAGGGTTGATGGGCTCTCACATCTTGTTTGAAAAGAGATGCCAAGCCCCTTGCCCCTAACCCTAAACCAGGCAGACCCTCGCCTAGAGCTGGTGGGTCAGAGCCCTCAGGGCCAAGCCTTTTATACCCAAACATGGAGAGCTAGCCTGGGGGGCCCCTTCCCTCACTGCATGCTCTGGGAGAAGCACGGTCACAACCCCTGACTGGGGAAGAGGGACAGACTCAGTATCCCACCCTCTTCCTTCTGGGGGGCCACATGCCGCAAAATCTACCTCGTGCCGGCGCTTTCCGGCCCTCTGTGAGAATGTACAGTTGTGGCTCCTTCATTGACTTTGAAGAATGTCCCTTTATTCACAATGTTATTTCCTTTAATCACTGTAAGGTTGCAGGAAATCTTCTTGGAAAATTGTTTCAGATTGGCTGGAATAACCGTACTGTCACAGGGATGGAAAACTCACTTGAACTTGTTTTTATTTTACCCTAAAAAGTCACTGTCCCCAGAAGGTTCAGATGAATTTGGATAAACATGTTAGTTCCGAGGATTTAGTTGTTGTTGAACTGGGCTTTTTTTTCCCCCCTTTTTTTTTTTTCCTTTTCCCAAATGAACCTTTGTGTCCTTCCAAGATCCTATCTTTACTCAATACCAGGGGTGAAGAACTGAAGGAAAAATGGACTATTGGCATAAACAGATTGAAGACAGGTAAATACTTCATTAAGGGCTACATCATGGGAATAGAGATAATGAACCAGCAAGTGACAGCTTTGGTTGTCAGCTAAGAGCTGAACCAACTGGATTTTCTTCTGCTTGAGGATATCTATGCTGGTTGACACAGGAAAAACAGAAGATGTGCTAAATCTTGAGTATTGTGGGACTTTAGTCACATTTTCACATGAAATTCTGGTGAGCAATGGAGAGAAAATGGTGTGAGTATGTGAGAGCACAGCTGGATGGAAACTGTACTGAAAGGGTAGTTACCAGTGCTGAATCCTCAGATAGGGCCTTGTCTGGCTCTAGGGCTAGTCAGTGCCTTTATCAGTGACTTTTACCTGCAACACCAGTCTGTTAGGAACTGCAAGTGATCTTGAGCCATTGGGGAAGTCTGAAATAAACCCGTCAATAAGAACAAATATAAGTCTTTTATATGAGTTGGGGAATTGAGCATCGCAATCACTAGTTGGGTGAGGTTGCTCTGTGGGAAAGTAGCTGGAGGTAACAGTGGGTCCCACAGGAAGTGTGAGCCAGCAGCAACCAGAGTGAGGAGAGCAAAATCAGTCTGGGACATATAAACAAGGTATTTGTAACACACCTGATGTGATCCTGCTGCACTTAGAAAGTGCAGCCTGTGCACCGAATCCCACTTGGGGCTCAGTGTTTCAAGTTATGGTTCTTGGAGAAAACCCAGAGAAGAACAAGATAAGAAATTCAGAAAACATGACATACTGGAGAAGGCTGAAGGACCGGGGTAGCTTAGTATCAAGACAAAAAGACTGCAGGGAAATAAGATAAAAGTCTTTAAATACATAAAGCCCTGCTACAAAGCACGAGATAATGGGCTATTCCTTGTTTTCAGGGTGGGTAGAAGAAGCAGCCATGGGCTCACCCTGCAATGACTGTGGTAAAAATTAAAACTTGTTTTTCTTGGGAACCGTCTTCTCCACTAGAGGCTTATTTTGGGAAGAGTAGACAAAAGCTCCACCAGGAAGGGTTTGCCTCATTCAGGGGCAGGCAGACAGGCTAGGTGACCTTTCAAGGGCCTTCCAGGCTTATTTTTTATAATTCTGTGAATATGGGTACTAAAAAGAGAGAAGATAATTTTGCCTCTAGCCAGTCTATTTGGGACTGGTCCTTGCCAGGTGTGTTTTGCTTAAGCTGTGAATGTCATCCAGGTTTCCATATGCTTCATCAGATTTTTTATTATTAATTCCTAAGATTTTTTATTTTCCCAGCAATTTTTTGCACATTTCTTTACAGGCCTTTTGTCCTACTTTCCTGTAATGGTCATACGTAGTGGTCCCCCTACAGCCCTGCACAGAGAGACCTTTTGTTCCCTACCCTACACACATTATGCCTATACTTGGGATCCAAGAGCATCGTGGGACAGACCCCTTATTGCTTGTGAATTTGCCTGATGCAGACTCCTGACGTTGCAAGCTCATGTCTCACTCATTGTTTCTCCCATCACAAGGCCCCTACAGGTCGTCTGTGGGCTGGGTATTTTTCTGTTTCTAAAACAAGACTAACAACTGTCATCCCACTCCATTTGTGGGTTTGCAGATGTCAACTGCTCAGTGTTTATGCTGAAGTTGTGTGATGGGAATTTTTCTATGCATATCAGTAACACCATGTATTTTTACTCACGATGTTTGAGATTGGAGTTAGTTGTTGAATCACCTATGCTGATCTCCCTGACTGCCTCATCTTTTTATTCTTTCTGGATCCAAATAACTTGGTTTTCTTTCTAATGTACAAAAGCATCTGATCTAGAGGAACGAGGGAATTCATGGTTTGGTCTTACTTTATCACTGATTGTTAATCCGCCGCCTAATCAGCATTGCTCAGAGAATGTATATTGTATTTCTTATGCAAGTTTGTCTGGCTTTTAATTTCCAGCCATTGATTTTCATTCTGTGTTTTTTTGGCTGGAATAAAAATGCTTTAGCACACAGTATTTTCTTACTATAAGAGTACTTGTGCATAGCAGTCAAATTTCTTAAGCTTTTTTTAAGAAGAAAACAGGTTGAGCTTGATTTTGTCACTATGGGGTGCATTCTCCTGCACTTGCGTCTTTTCTGTGGCACTTTTCTGCAACCTCTCTCACTTCACAGAATAATTTTGGCCTCGGGAGCTCTGATAGTACAGCCCACTGGTTGGGGCTCAATCCCTCATATTTTGAAAATGTCTGAAGATGCAGATCCCACTGCCTTGCTGGGTCCCTGTGCCACTGCTCGGTTCTTAACTCAGATTTTGCCCCCCTGCTTCCAGCGCACACCTCCCCAGTCTGGCTGAAAGGATGCTATGTGAGATGGTGAAAACAGGGTATGTGGGGAGGATCACATCTGCAGTTCTCCTTTTACAGCTTTTTAAAGTGTGTCACCAGGCTAGTCACAGTATCTGAGGGTTTGCACCCTGTCCCCTGCTGCGTAAGACACTGCCTCGTAATTCCTGTTAGCTGTGTTCCCTGCTCTGATGCCCAGACTGTATTTGACAGGTGGTCCTAGCATTGAGCTCACATCCAGCTGCTCACTGCATGCCCTGGGACACTAAATCAACCCCACTCATAACCAGGGCCCTTGCCTTCGACCCTGCCACTCAGAAGGATAGTTCACTTTTTTCAATGACACATCCAACTTGGCATTCAGCTCAGTCAAAACCCATGACCAGCTGACTCCATCCTCTGTATTGTGTGCCAGATTGCAGGCAATGTTGGCAGCAGCAAGTCCATGCTGTCCCTCAGCTTGTCTGTGCCTGTGTTGGGTACCTAAAGTCCATCCTTTCTTGACACCATTTCAGCAACATGTCTCTGCTGAGAATAACTTCTGGAGACTGGTTGGGATGTAGGTAATGGGTGGGCAACCAGCATTAATTATGACAAATAACTAACCAGAATAAGCACCTTGCAGATGCTCAAGGGTCTGACACCCACAGCTTCACTGCTCCCTGTTTCTCTGAAGCTTTTGGTCCTTCAGGCAGTATGAGTTCCTGCTTGAGTCTCACAAACAAACCTCCCATTTTTAAGTAAGATTTCCTCAGAAGATCCTATGAAGACAGCTAAGGACTAATAATATCTTCACCATATATGGTGCATTTCATCCTCGGCACGTTATCCTTCATGCTGCATGCAGCTAGCTGCTCACCAGGGAGCGTGTGTTATCCAGCCCAACACGGCTGCATGCAGTGGAGACCCATGGTATGGTTACAAAAACAGGTACATTTTGGCCAGGCCCCTGCTCTTCCTTCCATGAAACGTCAGTGTTGGACGGGTTTGGCCTGTGCAGCGCATATGAGTGATAATGCTTACATGTGCTTTTATAGCATAGCATTTCAAAGGGCTGGTTGCAGGGAGGTGCATGCACATTTCCTGCATGTCTGGCCAAAAATCTGATACTTGAGAGCGCCAGAGAACCCTACAGTTTCACAGAACATGCCATTTTGAAATTCACAAAAGACAAAATGTTGCCAAAACCTGGGGAATGGTTTAGAAGGTGCCAGCATTATTTTCCTGCTTCTGGCTTTGCTCAGTTTTCTCATTCTGCTCCTCTATGACCATCCAGCTGGCTTGTGCCTTTACCGTGCAGTTCCCAGCCCTGTTGAGGGACAGTGGTGGGGTGCACCTCAGACAGGATGGGGGCTCGGGTGTAGCCTTGCTCTCTGTTGGCAACTTGAAGGTGACCAAGACGTAAGCAACTGCACCACTGCTGGTGTGATATGTGCCAGGCTGGGGGTGTGCAGATGTCCTGCTCTGGAGGGATTCCATCCATGCCATTAGGGGCACTATTTTTGTGCAAGTCAGCCCCTCAAGTCAGCCATAACATGCCAGGGACTCTCTCTCTAATGTCCAGATGGGAGGACAGACCTGGGACCTGGTGCTTCCAGGTCTCCTCTCATGACATCTGCCAAGTCCCCTTCCTACACTAATCTTGTCCTTCTATCCAAAACAATTATGGAGGGCTTGTTGTTTTTGGCACAGTCCTTTATTTACAAATCTCATCCTGCTTATAGCTCATGATTTCATTATCCTCTAGATGTTTACAGAGCTCCTTTTCTTAATATTTGTGCCATTATTTTAACTAGGGACCCGGGTGAGACTTTCCAGACAGTAATTGTCTGACTTATCCTCTCCCGCACCAGCTCCTTCTGCAGAAATGCACATCTCCCAGCTGTCCCTGCCCACCCAAGGCACTCAGAGGAAGAGGGAAGGGCAGGACTGTGGGCAGCAGCAGAGGGTTGCCCTAGTCTGAGGATGCAGGGAGGGGTGTGCAGAGGGGGTAGCTGCGTCCCATTGCCCACACCATGTGTGCACCCCCACAGCCCTTTGTTGCTGTACCTGAGCCACTAATGTCCTCCCATAGCCTTGAGATCCTGATGGGCACCTCCTGTCCCATATTCCCCACCATGCCTCGACTCCCCATACTGCCTGGCTCAGGTCAGGGGTGTACATCCTTGGCTGGGGACTAGCCCCTCAACAGGGTTTTGGCTGGCTGAGGACAGACAGACAGTGGCAAACCTAGCGCTGGGATTTTGGGGTCATTAGCATGGTGCAGACGTGGGTCGATAGTTTATGCTGTGTATTACTCTGAAGCTGGGCCCTTCCCCTGGGCTGTCTGTCACAGGGGTTTGTTTAACCTTCTTTGCCACAATATCTCACAGTCTTTAATCTATTTATGCTCATAACCCTGCTATGAAGTGAAGGGTAGTTATCCTCATTTCAGAGGTAAGGAACTGAAGGGATTCTTTTCAAATGTAGATCAGTGTTTAATGATGCAGAGATAAAGATTTTAAAAACAGGCATATGGAGTGTAACTGAGCTGTGCATTTCTGCAAATCCAATTAAGCGCCTCTGCTTTTTTCAGCTGTTGCTGTTTTGAGGTACACCTGATATAAGGATTCATGGAGGTATCAGGTGAGCAACAGCCTCCTGGCCCATGAGCAAAGCACAGGCTGGGCACAGGAAGACAGAGCTGACCCTGTGCCTGCTATTCAGGTTCCCTGAGTGTGCTGGGGGGTATGTGGTGCCACAGCAGCCTCTGCTCTAAGCAGTTGCTGAAACCTGAATTGCAAAAGTACCTAAGATCCTGAGCTGCATTTGAGGATGAAACCTGAGGCCTGCTTGTGCTACAAGTGTGCACATAAAAGTGTACAGTAGGGAATAAGAGGGGGAGCTTGTGCAGCATCCCTTTTGCTGTGCAATGCAGGTTGTGCTGAGCCCACTGCTCTGCTGAATGTGGAGCGAGCAACAACAGCCAGCTCCCTTTGCTGTCGCTGCCCAGGCAATTGGTATCTACAGTAGGTCTGCTTAAAACCCCTGAGTGGTGGTTTCTGTGCAGCTGTCCTGGTGGGAGGTGTCCCTAGCTGCTGCTCAGGCTCTTCCCAGTGGCTGGCCAGTGGGGTTTGGTGCAGTTCTCCCTGCTGCTGCTGCTCCTGGGCGATTTGTTGCTGTGCTTGTGGGAATGCAGCAGCTCAGGCAGCACAGAGGTCAGTGCTTTTGTCTTGCTACAGGGAGTTTATCTCTGCGGATCTTGCCTGCTTTCCTGGGTCAGGCTTCACCTCCGCTGTTATCAGCAAATGCAGGAACAGCCTGGTCTAGAGCTGGGCTGCATAGGAACCTCTCGACCCCCTTGCAAGAGGAGGCAATGATCTCACATACCTCCTACGATAACGGGCACCAGCCAGGCCTGAGCCTGAGGGCCAGGGATGGGACATGTATGGCCACGTGGCTGCTGTTCCTCCAGCACCACTGCAGCATTGCCATTCCCTGTGCACCTTGGTGGCACAGGACATGGACAGTGGATGCAGCAGTGTGCTAGCAGCAGTCCCATGCTTGCAAGCAGTGGCACAGGAGGAGGCAGTGAAACCATTGAGACCATCTCTGGTCTCACTTCTCTTGGTGTCCTCCTCCCCAAACACAAAGGTGACAGATCCCTAGCAGCACCAATTCCCCCTTCTCCACCAGGCTGCCCCATCCCAGTGCACCCTCCCCTTCCCAGAAGCTCCGGCTGGATCCCTCCAGCTGTCTCCACAAACCCAAACCATTAGCATTTCCTGTTCAAACATTTCCAATAAATAAATGGAGACATCATGCCACAAGCCCGCAAGTGACCCAGAGGCGGGTCCAAGGCTGGGATGGACACGACCACCCAGCGCCCGACCCTCTGGCTGGGCGCCAGCCCTGCCTTTGTTTGAATTCCCTGGTGAGTAAGTGCTCTGCTGACGCCATCCAAAAAGCCATAAGAAATAATTTTTTATATTAAATAAATTGTTTTCAGTAAATCTGCTCCTACACCAAGGTCCAGAAACTACCCGCAGCACTGGGATCCCTGCAAGGGAGCTGGAATTCTCTTGACTGGCCTCATCTTGGCCATGTTAGGGCTCATGCTCTGCCTGGAGGAGTCCAGCTGGGACTGGTTGAGCTGCAAATGCCTCTATCCTGCTGGCCCCAAGGATGCTACTGAACTCCTGTAGCTGTCCAGAAGCCTGGATATGCTGTGGTGGAGCGGCTGTTTGTGACACATCATGTATCTCTGCCCCAGGGCATGATTCAGGCTTGCTGGTAAGGGGGCAGAGGCTTAGGAAGGGTGTTGGCTTCCTCTGAAGCACCCCTGGCCTTGGGGTTGGCAGCTTTGTCCCTCCATCAGGCCTCCTGAAATCAGCTTCCCTGTTGGTGCAAAAGTCCATGCCTTGATACAGCAATGCCTGTCCTGCCCTAGTGCAGGAGGTGCTCAGGAGCCAACAGCCCAGTCTTTTATCTATTGATCCTCTGCACCCTTGGGAAATCCTCTTTAATGCACCAGGGTACTGGATGTCAATGCCTTGGCAGGTCATGGTCTTTGGCCAGTCTCCAGATATCTGCCAGCAGGTCCTGATGCAAAACAAAAAATTAGGGGAAAGTGGGTCTCTGAAACACATTTTCCCAGTCCCAGTTGCTCACCCTGCCATGAGCACCAGTACCAGTATGTCCCTTGCCCTTTTCAAGGCCAGTGCTCCTCCTGGGTGCTTGGGGGTCAAGTGGGTTCAGAGCGAGTGTGGCCATAGGGCAGGTCCTGACTGGTCCATGGGTCAGGCTAGAACTTCAGGGACACCAGGAGTAAAGGGTAAAATGGGTTTAAATAGAGAAATGTTGAACCACTGGCTGTGGCCAGGCAGCAGCGATGGCAGAAGAGGTTTGAGCCTAAATTGGGTTGCTGGATATGCTGATTCTTGAGGGTGCACAGACTTTGTCCTCACTGCCTGGGTTGCTCTCTGGCCTGGAAGCAGAGAATACGGATTTGAAGCTAACCAAGCTCTCTCATAGTGGCAACTAGGAAAAATACTAGGAATAGCTTCCACTATTTCTTTTTTCTTTTTTTTAATTATGTTTTGCTGAAGTAAAAACTTCCTGCAGTGTATAAAGACAAAACTTTTCTTTTGAAATTTTCTGAAGCATTAAAAGATTGAAATATTCCTTTTAAGAGAAGGTGTAAATGTTTCGCTCCAGAAGTCTTCATTCAGTGAGGTGTTATGTTTTGGCATTACAAGAGTTCAGAAGCTAAAATGCAGTGAAATCACATTTTAAATCATTTATTTTACAGAAAAATGATAAAGTCTTTCTGATTTGGAATGACTTAATTTATTTAGAGCTTCTGTCTTTCTCAAGAGAATCTCTTTTGCTCCCACCTACAACCGGTGAGAGAAGAGGTGGGATGATGTGTCAGGGGTCAGGTGGCCACTGTGGGCACAGTGTCTGAGTGTGCAGCTACCAAGCACCTGCTCAGCAGAGTGGGAACTGATTCTTTTCAGTACCAGTGGGTGAAATCCCTCACACTCAATATCTGTGTGTGTTTAGCGGGGCTGGTGGGGTGGGAGGGCAGGAGATGGGTTCTGCAGAGTTGCATGGCCAGGGGCTTAGCCTTGAGGGCACCCAAGGGTGTGCATGTGGTCACTGCCATGTTGGAGGCCAAGCTGCTGCCAGTGGCATGGTGCAGCAGGAAGGCAGCAGTAGAGGCCCCTTCCCAGCCCCTGACAGTGCCTCTCAGCAGGACATGTGGCCCTGGCTGTCACCAGGGCTTGGTGCCATCAGCACTCAAAGGCGCTGACAGATGACCCAGTGAAGGGCTGGAGGGGGCCGGAAACTCCTGATCCCTCCTTATCTGCCCCTAGCCCTGCTCTCTCATCTCCCCGTCACGCTCTCTGTCTCACCTGGTATCTCATGCTCCTATTCCCACACGTCCTGGCTTCTGGGGGGCTTCCCAGCTCTCACAGCACCCCACAAACAGGCACTGACCCTGCACTCTTCCATTCCAGACACAGTGCAGGATCCCAGAGCCACCCCAGGACCTTCTGGGCTTGCTGCCCACAAGGAGCACTGGTCCTGAGCAAGGGTAGACACCTCAGGTGCCCCTGTCCCATGTAGACATGCTGAGTATCAACCCCAGTGGCTGCGGTTAATTGCAGGTTGGAGTGGGAGGAAGGGACCAGGACTAGCTCAGCATTATCATCTGCACTGGAGGCTCACTGCTGTCATCCCCAAACATGCCAGCTGCTCCCGGGCCAGGGTCCATCTGGGTACCAGCTCCAAACCAAGCATGAACCTTTCACTTGGCTGACACTAGGATGTCTTGGCATCCATCATCTCCATCACTCCATTACAAACCCACTGCCCCAGCTGGGCAGAGTGGCGGCAGGGGTGTCAGGATCCATAGTTAATGTAGCTGCCCCTAAATGCACTGCTAGAGATCAGCTAATCTGATAATTACAGCAACAAAAGCCATTTAGACAAACCATGACCTGACCCCGGGAGCCTGGAATGAAAACATTTTACTCTCCTCTGTCTGGATCCTGCACTGAGAAAACATCTGTATTTGGAGGATGGCTGGGAAACAGCCCCCTCACAGCACCCACTGGGCATGGCCACAGCTCTGCTCCCTGCCCTCATGCTGCCTTCACGCAGGCTTAGCCTGAGTTGGGCAGCACCTCAGGGAAGAGCAGCTGTGATCAACATGTCTGGTGCTGGGCATGTCTTTTTTGCAAGGAAGAAGATGAGACAAGGGGCAAATGGGTGCAAGGGTGGACCTTGAAAGGGGGAGTGAAGGGAACAGGGTAAGCAGAGCTCATCTGCATCCTCCTAGAAAGGACTTTTTCCAGGCCCACACAGGGCTCAGCAGTGCAGGGAGTGCAGCACCTGGTCCCCAGCAGTTATGAGCTCTGCAAGAGCCAGGATGGCTTCTAAGCCCTCCTGTCTCTGGCTCCCAGGAGGGGCTGAGTGTGGGGGGCCATGCCTGTGTGCGGTGCAGCAGTGTGTGCCTGGGGGGTTCCTTCACTCTGGGTAAGGTGTGCAAGCCTTTCTGTTGAGTGACAGGTCATTGCTGGCTGTCAGTTGGAGGCAGGAGATGAAGGGAGGCTTCCCTCAGGGCTGGCTCCCATGTTTCTCCTGCTTTTACATACATTTTGGTGTCACCCTTTGTGTAGGCTGAGGAGATGAAAGCTCAGGGCCAGAGGGATCTTGCTAACACAAAGCCACCCCGCTTGGGGGCCTGCAGCCTGATGCTTCTTGTCTGTCTGTCTTGTTCCTGCATCTGTTCCCAGTTGAGCCACACTCTGTGCTGCCAAGGGCACAGAATCCTGGCTGGGCTGAGGGCAGCCAGGCACAAGGTAGGTAACTCCTGCTGGCAGCAACACAAATGGTCTCCATGGACTAGTAGTGCTAAGCTTAGGTTGCCCAGGAGCCCCAATGTAAGTGGAGCAAGGCAGTGCTGATTTGAGAAACTGCATTTTTTCCCTGTAACTGGCACTGCTCAGCCTGCTCTGGCAGTCCCAGGCAGTGACTTGGTGCAGCCAGCTTGGCAGGCAGCACTCCTGTGCCTTCATCACGTCCCTGCTCTGCACTGGGAAAGGGCTTGGCCATGTCCCCAAATATCCCAATGTTCTTTGGAGAGTGGTAGGACTAGAAACCAGTAAGCACAGTGAGAGCCTGCTGGTCTGGGGAATCCCCAGCACTTCTGTCCGCTCCAGAAATAGGATGCTCTAAACAGCTTCTGTCAGCTTTTCCCATTACGGCATCACCACTTGTACAGTACTTTACTCCTCATGAGCAGAAAACATGACTCACTGTGTGGTGGGCTACCCCCATTTACCTCTGATGCCCTTGCTCTTATCAGCTGCTTCCCTGCTCAGCCCTGCAGCATTTTTTGTTTAGCAGCATCTATAGATCTCAAGCAATCCAATTGCCCTTCATCCTGTTGGAGTTACAGTTAAATTTAGGATTAGATTTAAAGGTAGTGATACATTTACAGTTAGGATTAGAGTTAAGGTTAGGGTTAGTTAAAGGTAGGGTTCAGAAATGCCTTCACAGCACCCTGGCAAGGTCAGGTGTTTGCAGGGGCTCACAGCTGTTGTAGAGATTCCTGCCTGGTCTTTTCTTAAGGTCTGATAGAGGTCTTGTCTGAGTTGGGGTAAAAACTCCACCAGGGCCAAGTCTTTGGTCTAGTGCTAATGTCTCGCTCCTCTGCCTTTCCCATTAAACTGTTTTCCCTGAAGGCAGAAGCGTTGGCATACTGCTGTGCCGCCAGGCAGCTCAGCCTCTTCCCCACTCTCATGCTAAGCAGAAAGTGCACTGGGCAGTTCTTCCAGGTGCTGCCTAGAGCTGGGAGAGGCAAAAGGGCTGTGCCCCTGGGCTCACTCTCAGGCAGCTGGGCTGCAGAGCCACCTTTGTCGTGGGAGGGGGTCAAGGAACCAAACTGGTTTTCAGAGGGATCTTGGTTGGGTTAAGAAAGGTAGTGTATGCCACTGTCTGCAAAAGATTTTGGGGACATCAGGGCCTTTCCCATCTTGTATCCCCGTGTTTTATGTCACGAGTGGGATGGGGGTGGGTGGGGGCTGGTGTCGCGCTGCCAGACCTGTTGTTTGCGATGCCCTTCCTGTATCCCTTGAAACCTTTCCCAGATATTGCAGGATCGCAGGCAGATTCCCACAAACTTCCAAAGCCGTTTAAGACAGGTGGTGGGTTCCTAAATGAGACGGCCACTCACTGGGCAGCAGCTAACCCCCTGCTCTGTGGGGCGCGGGGGGATCTGCAGATGGGATGCACGAACAGCCCCGGACCACCTCCCGCCTGTCCCACCGGACCGGGCCGGAGCTGAAGCAGGTCACGCCTTGCGGTGCCGCTTCCCGCAGTGGTTGCGGGATAAACAGCGACGCCGCACGGGGCGGTCCTGGAGGCGGCGGCGCGATACACGGGCAGGCTCTGCCCTCTGCCGACACTCCTCCGCACGGCCGCCTCTCCCGGCCCGGGCCTCTTCACCGCGTCTCGCAACAGCATTTGCCACAACGGCCGGGATCCCCGGAGGCTCCCCAGGCAGTAGGAGGTCCACAAGAGCCGCAGAAGGTCGGGATGCAGAGTTTAGCAGAAAGGCGCCACGGCAAAATTCCCTGCGGATAAGCGCAATGCCACCTGTTTGGTAAGGGGGGACCCGAGCTCACAAGTGATCTCAAGCGCTCCCCGTGGGCCAGATCAGGGCTCGCCTTGGCGGTGATCGCCACCGACCAGAGGCTTTTGCTGAGAGGGGAGACGCGTCCAGCTGACAACCCCTCGGGGCTGGTAGGGCCTCAGGGGGCCACCCCACAGCACCTGACCTGCGGGTGGCTAGGAATCGGGAAACTGCCTCAAAAACCCAGGGCAGATACACTGGAGAATCCTCATGACCTGCCCTGGGGTGGAAACACCCACCACCCTCACAGCCATCTGTGACACGCAGGTCATATAGTATTTTGACTCAAACAATCTAAGTCGTTCTGTTGACTGTCTGGAGACATCTGAACAGTTGAGCAAGATTAAAGAAATATTTCAACATCATCCCCTGCGGTGGGTGTGCCGGAGATTGGAGGTGGGAAGAGGCCTGAAGCCGGCGCCAAGAGTGCCTTTTCCGATAAATGGACCCTGCGGCTGTATGTTGACTTACAATGGCTGATCTCTCCAATTAGCCAAACTAAGTACTGTGCTAACTACACCCTCCCCTTATCTCGAAGGAGGAGAAGGAATTTCTCACCTGTACAGGGGGAGGAAGGAAGGTGTAGTGGAAAAACTGTATAAAATCCACTTTATGATGGAGTTTTCAGAAGTATTTTCCCCGGGAAAAGAAGAATAAGCATTTTCCTGGGAAAGTAAGAAAGAATTTATCTTCCCTACTGACGTTGTCGCTGGACCGTGGTGGTGACTATACTATCGCTTGTTGTATTCTGCTTTCTCCTTTCTTTTCTGTTTCTATTTTTCTCCCACTCTCCTGTCTGCTCTAGAAACTCTGTTTTGCTATTGTAATAAAACTTTGTCGTGTATGTGCCATTTGACCTCGTTTGTGTCTTAATTTCACCATTTTAGGATCACCTTTAAAACTTTCGTTAAAAAATTGCCACGCATCCAATATCGGATCGTGACGCCATCCTCTTCCCACACCCCGGTCACCGCACCCCTGGGACCACCCCGCACCCCGGGTACTGCACCTGCATCCATCACACCCGGGCATGGCCCTTCTCGCACCTTCCTGCACCCCCAAGACTTGCACCCCGGCACCATCCTGTACCACCGGGCACAGTCCTCCTGGGGGTCACGTGCCTTCCTGCTTTGCACTCCAGGGCCGACTGCATACCCACGCACGCTGCACCCTCGGGTCCGTGCTTCCCTGCTCTCTGATCACGGCACCCCCGAGCGCTGCCGCGCAGCAGCACAGTCTCGGCCACGACATCCGCCACAGCGCGCCGTTTCACGGCCACTGCACCCCAGGAGCACCTGGCACCCCCATCACTGCAGCTCTGAGGCATCCCCACCGGGCGCTGCACTTCCGCACCACCTGTGACGGCTCCGCCCGCCTGACCCTCCGGCCCACCCGGCACGGCCCCTCGCGGGACCGCCTGCCCAACCCACGCGCTTGGGTGAGGGAGGGGGCGGGGCCGGAGGACGGCCGGCCGCTAATATGCAGCGCCTGCGTGCCCACGCCGAGCGCGTCACGGGGCGCAGCGACCGTCGCCGTCCGACGTCCGCGCCGCGATTGGCTGCCCGCGCTCCGCCCCAGGGACTACGGGGCCGCCGCTGGCTGTCGCGGAGGCGGGGCCGCGGGCTGCCCGCTGATTCGCTGCGGCTCCGCCCCGCCCAGCGCCGCCGTGAAGGTGAGCGTCTCCTCCAGGCGCCGCGCGCTGCCTGGAACGGATCAGAGCGGACAGGGTTGAGCCGTCATGGCCGCCTCCATCTTCAGCGCCGTGCCCCGCGCTCCGCCTGTCGCCGTCTTCAAGCTCACGGCCGACTTCCGGGAGGACGGAGACTCGCGGAAGGTCAACCTGGGCGTGGGTGGTGAGTCCGCGGTCTGCTCCAGCCCGGTGGGGCCCCTCTCCGAGGGGTGGGCCGGCCGTTGTCCTTGCGGCGGTCTCGGCGCCTGCCGGAGCGGCTGGGCAGCAGCAACGGGAGCCGGGCTCAAAAGGTCGCCGGACTGCAGCGAGGCTGGCCGCGGGGGGGCGGGAGGGAAGGCGGCGGGTCACCGGCAAGCGTCAAGGTCGTGGCGGCGGCCCCGCGCTATCCTGTTGCCGTCTTCGGGTGTCGGTGCCCCGGGCAGGCCCTCCAGCGGCCGGTTGGCTCAGCGTCCCGCCGGTTGTGGAAAAGACTGGTCTCCCTCTTCTCGCAGCCTACCGCACGGACGAGGGACAGCCATGGGTCCTGCCGGTGGTGAGAAAGGTGGAGCAGATGATCGCCAACAACAATAGCCTGAACCACGAGTATCTGCCCATTCTGGGCCTGCCCGAGTTCCGAGCCAATGCCTCCCGGATTGCCCTGGGTGACGACAGCCCTGCTATCAAGGAGAACCGGGTAGGTGGTGAACAGGGAGTGGGAATGCTCCTTGCTGGGAAAGCTTCTGGGAAAGCTACTGGGAGCTCCGGAGTGTCTCTGCAGCAGACCAAGTACAAGAGACCAAGTATGTGGAGTAACTGTATTTTGGCAGGATTTGGGTATTTCTCTGAGCTGGTCTTTACTGGTTGCAGGTTACTTGATGAACCCATGTATTTGAAACTCTTTGTGCAAGTAGTTGTATTTTTTGGGAAAGACCAAATGTGGGCTGTGACTAGAATTTGGAGGTTGTTTTCCTTGCTTTTTAAAGGTTGACTCATGGGAAACTGATGTTGGATAATAGACCACTGTTCCTGAAAGAAGCTACTAGGTGGGAATCTGCTTTGGGCCAAAAAGTATCAGGAATAACTAGTCTATTTATAACTGTAGAAGATGGCAGGATGGGCTTGAGTGATGAAGGAGGTTGAAGACCCCTGGAAGGGGATGGTGCCCTGTCTGGGGTGACACCAGGGAGCATGCCTGTGACCCTGTCTTGCTTTTGCAAGCGCCTCTGTTCTCTGTGCACCAATAGCTGGGTGGACCTGGGTGGACCCTGCTGGCAACACTCTCTATTGCAGATTGGAAGTGTCCAGTCCTTGGGCGGGACAGGTGCCCTGCGTATCGGTGCGGAGTTTTTGAGGCGGTGGTACAATGGAAACAACAACACGGCAACCCCGGTCTACATCTCTGCGCCATCCTGGGGTGAGTGCTGTTGTAGGTGCTGCCCCTTCGGTCACTGGACGACGGAGGAATGGCAGTGAGAGGCCTTCCCGTTGTGGGTGAAGGGAGCATAAGTGCCTCTACTGTGTATTTTGGTGATGTTTAGGGAGATGTTTGGACTAGAGAAGCTGGCTTGCTGGAAGGGAGAGCCTGCTTTTCTGAAGTCTTCTCTTTCCTTAGAGAACCACAACTCTGTGTTTGTGGATGCTGGCTTCAAAGATATTAGAACCTACCACTACTGGGATGCTGCTAAGAGGGGTCTGGATCTCCAGGGGCTGCTGGATGACATGGAGGTGAGTAGGATGGGAGGGCTGAGCTCAGTGCTGTGTTGTCAGCAACTGGCTGGGCTCTTGCATTCTCTGCCTGAAAGTAGGTCTCTGTGAAAGAGACTGCCAGCGCCCAGAGCAGCTTGGAGCCTCTCCCTCTGCTCTGGGTGCCTAGTCTTGTTTATGTGCATGACCAAGACCTGCTATCTCCTCAGAAAGCCCCGGAGTTCTCCATTTTCATCCTTCACGCCTGTGCGCACAACCCAACGGGCACAGACCCTACTCCTGACCAGTGGAAGCAGATTGCTGCTGTTATGAAGGTATGGGCTGTTGTTGAGCTAAAGCAGTGCTGAGGGTCTGGGTAGCTTTTGAGCCAGCCATAACACTCGCATCCAAAATGTGCTCTAGGCAATGGCATGAGATGTGTCAGGAGCTGGAAGAGTCCCACACAGAAGGTGTTGGAGAGGCTGACAGAGGATGCTGGTTTTCTTTGCTCAGAGGATATAAGCATCCCAGTTCTGTTTATGGCTTCAAGCTCTTGCTTTCAAACTCTGTGCCATGCTGGAAAGACAGTACACAGGCACCTGCTTTTTACAGGTGCTGAATGGTAGGATACTGGTAGTGCATCTCTCATGCCTGTGTCCTCAAATGCAATTTTTTCCTGCGTTTAACCTTTTATTGACCACTTTAGTCTTACTAATCTTTTACCCAATACTGAATAGAAAGAAAATGTCCCAGTCTGGTACACCTTTCCTTTATATTCACCAGGAAGCTCAGTGATCATTTTTCCCTCTTACAGGGATAGTGGGCGGTAAAGTGAAGGCTGTTGGGAAGGGGTTTCCCTCTAACACTGTTCCTCCTTGCAGCGCCGGTTCCTGTTTCCATTCTTCGACTCAGCGTACCAAGGTTTTGCCTCTGGCAGCCTGGACAAGGATGCCTGGGCTGTGCGATACTTTGTCTCCGAGGGCTTTGAGCTCTTCTGTGCACAGTCGTTTTCCAAGAACTTTGGGCTCTACAGTGAGTGTCTGGCAGTAAGCTGGCCCAGTAACGTCATACCCAGATAGATGGGGGTGGCATGTTGGGGTGTGGGAGAGCTCTACTTTGCTATGATGTGCAGGACCAATGGTTCACATCTCTCGGCTTGTCCACAGATGAACGCGTGGGGAACCTGACTGTGGTGGGGAAGGATGCAGACAATGTACAGCGTGTGCTTTCCCAGATGGAGAAGATTGTGCGCACCACTTGGTCCAACCCCCCCTCCCAGGGGGCACGCATTGTGGCAACTACGCTTGCTTCCCCCCAGCTCTTCACAGAGTGGTATGTGTTGGGAGAGGCAAAGGGGAGGAAGCTGTCTCCCTGAGTTCCAGGTTTGGCCAGATGGCTCCAAAACAGGCAGGTGCCCCTCCTCATGCTCTGCTTCCTGCCTGCTGCAGGAAGGACAATGTGAAGACAATGGCAGATCGGGTCTTGCTGATGCGGTCAGAGCTCCGGTCTCGACTAGAGTCCCTTGGGACTCCAGGCACCTGGAACCACATCACAGAGCAGATTGGCATGTTTAGCTTCACAGGGTTGAACCGTAAGTACCAAGTGGCCTGGTGAAGGGAAGATGGGGTGAGGAAAGCTTTGAGGGTGACCTGGGCTGAAGCAGTTCAGGCAGGGGGCCTCACTGGAGTCCTGGCATCACTGCCTCTGTGACTAGGCAGTGATGAAGTGCTAGGCAGCATTTTAGTGGCCAGTGCTGGAAGCTTTTTGCTTGCAAAAGATTAATGCATCCCTGACTGGTTCTTTGGGCTTTTCTGAGCTGTGGGGTCACTGCTCTGACCTGCTGTTCAATTGTTTCCCCAGCGAAGCAGGTGGAGTACATGATCAAGGAAAAACACATCTACCTGATGGCTAGTGGGCGCATCAACATGTGTGGCCTAACTACCAAGAACCTGGACTATGTGGCCAAGTCCATCCATGAAGCTGTCACAAAAATCCAGTGAAGCACATGAACAGCCAAACTTACATGAAGTCACCAAAGCTGTAGTGTGTAGTCTGTCTTTCCCTGCTCATGGCTTGCCTTGTTCCACACCTCTTGGCATTTAATAAAGATGGGAGCAGTAACTCAATCAGGGACAATCATGTTTTGACCCTTTTGAAGTATCCCTGCACTGTGGTAAGCCAGTGCCCCCAGGAGGGTGGGGGCAGCATGAGCTGCCTTGCCTCTTGTTTGACTGACAGCAGCCTGGTCTTCAGGTGCTTAGAGCTGCATCTTTAGAACTCTCAAATCAACTCCATGTAACTGATCAGTTTGACCTAGTTGAAGTCTGGTTGCCAGTGCAATACACTGTGGAATAACAGCTCAATTGGTTGGAATCTCCTACGGCTTATGAGCTAATGTGACGCAGTAGTATTTTGGGGAGGGGTGAAGCTGTTGCTGCACCCCCACCAAGTTCTGAGCCTTCTTTGAGCAAATATTTGTAATTGTGATAATTGCTTTTGTGTTGCTGACGGAAAATTAAAACTCCATCTCTGGACACTACCTCTGCCTTGTGTAATACTGTGTCTGCAGGCTGTGCTGGCCTCTCTCCAGACTGAGGTTGAAGCCTTGGCATCCTGGTTTGTCCACTGGATCTTTCCCAGTTTCAAGGCTTTCCCTTTCCTTGGGTGGTGCGTTGCATCTCTGATTATGACAATTGCTACTAATGGGGGCATTGTGCTATTGGAAAAGTGTATCTGAGAGCTACCTGTAACTATTGAAGCTGACCAGTTGCTCCCATGTCTGTCTACTTTTTTCTCTGTCCTGTGCAGTCCAGCTCATTCTGTGTCTGTATGTGCCTGCTTTCTGGGTTGTTGTGTGTTACCCAGCCATCTGGCCATCTCAGTCTGGTCCAGAGCTCCTGGTTTGACACTAATGTGTCAAAAAGTGGATCTTTCCTGTTCCTCCTTCTCAGCATGCCCCTGGTTAACCACTACCTCCTCCTTCAGGCTTCAGCAGGGCCAGCTGGCAACAGCCTGGTTTCTGGCACTGAAAGAGCTGGAACCATCTGCTGCTGCTCTCTGCAGTCACTGTTCACAGGTCTATTTGTGAGTTGATACTGCCACTTAGACAGAGCAGCCTCCTGCCAAGATCTTGGTGAAGAAAGGGGAACAGCCCCTCTCCTTGGGTCAGTTAGTAATAGTCATTGTTGTCCTGATGGATGTTGCTTGTGCTGCAGCTTAGACAGTAAAGACAAAAATGGTGCCGTGTTCCCTTGCTGTTTTTACAGAGACTGTGTGGGGTTTCACTTGTCCTTTTCAGATTAGTGCTCACATATAAGAGAGAGAGCCAGAGGTAGGTTTTCTTCTGTGCAAATGGGGATGGGGGCGGTTTTTCTCCTCTTGGTGTCCATCCACAGTCATTAAAGGATAACTGCTTCTAGGGATGATCTCAGGTGAAGGAGTTAAAGGAACCAATTCTGCTTTTATTTCTGACATCTCTCTACACTTCTCTCCTTACAGAAAACGAGGTGTGGAGCATGGCTCAGCCCACATGTGATCCATAACCATGTTATGGATGGCCTTACAAGCCTTGTTTTTCCTGATGAGTGACCTAAATTTCTCCTTTTCTGCAGTGTAATCTCATTACCTATTATTCTGTTTACCGTGGCAACAGAGAACAGATTATTCCTTTCCTCTTGGCAACAGCTTTTTATGTATTTGAAAACTCTCCCCTTCACTAGTTAAGATTTAAGTGACTCTGTTTCCTTCAGCCTTTAGGGCATGTTGCTTTCCAGTCCTTACTTTCCTCTGGCTTCCTTTCGATTGCTGTGTGTTTCCTCAGAAGGGCGGTGCGTGGACAGCAACAGTTATTCCAGCTGAAGTTTTATCAGCATTGGTGGACTATGAGATTTCTGTTGTTATCTGTCAGGCTGTATTCCAGCATGTATATCCCACTATTGTTTGCAGCAGCATGATATTAACTGCTGTTCATCCTCAGTCCTTGCCTGTGCTGCTATGGTCTAACTGCATAGCTGTGCTTTCCTGTCAGCAAGACTGGTAAGAGAACGCAGGTTCATGGGGAGAAACTGGGAAGAACTTGCTGACCCAGTCTTCTACCTCGTCCCTTCAGCAGTGCTGAGTCCTGTTATTCCAGATACCTCTGGTACAGGTACGAGGGCAGGCTGACCCAGTGGAGAGGTTAGCACGTCTTTTCCTACACCCATTCACACAGACAGGGCATCGCTCAGGGAAAAATCACTTTTAATGTTAATATTCCCATTGCGTTCAGCCTCTACAAAAACTACTAACTGGTCTGTACCAACCTGAAAGCTTGGTGGGAGCCTCCCTTGCACAGGCAGCTGTGCACAGAGAGGAGGATGGAGCAGCCCTCTCCGGGGGGGGGTGGGGGGGGGGAGGGTGTGCTGTGCTCAGAGGTGAGCGGGGCTCCCTGCCCTGAGCCTCGCAGGGGGTTGGGAGTGCCTGGCTGTGACAATGGTCAGTATGTACAGAGCACTAGGAGTGTGTGTGATGCTGGGGCCCTGAGCTGCACATGGCACCCCCCAAACAGCACATTCTCATGGTGGATACCACATCTGTTCAGCACCCAGCACTGAGGGGCTCCAGGCCTTGCTGGGATGGTAAATGATGCTAAGGGTAGTTCTGGGTTGGGCTACCCCTTCCTGCTCTGCCTGCAGGGATGCTGTGCCAGACACTTCTCTACCTTTCTTTTTTCTACCTCGTCCTTGAGACCAGATGTTACCAAGAAGAAGCTGGGCAAAGGCCCTTGGACTCCAGCTAGCTGGTCCAAGCTGCCTGGGTGGTTCAGCCCTGGTGGAGGCACATCCTTTCTCGCCTGGGGATGGGGCTCTGCACAAGTCCTGCAGGGAGGGGCGGCATGAGTGGGCAGGCAGGCAGGCGAGCAGGCAGCGAGCAAGTGCAGACCTGCTGCTGTTGAACGTGAGCCTCACAGCAGGAGACCCCCATGATGCAGACCTGGAAGACACAAGCACAACCTGGTGCAGGTGGCCAGAGTTTGCTCTCCTTGACCTGCTGCTGCTCAAGTCAGAAGCACCTTTCCTAGTCAGGCTCAAGGATGTTGGCGAAGAAACACATATCGAGCTGTGAAAACACAAGTCAGGGTTTCACTCTGTCACCAACATCCATTCTTGCCCCAAGGATGGTTGAGTCTGCTGCTCCTTCCTTTGACCCTGCTCCAGCTCCCTGCAACATGCAAGCCCACATGGGCTCCAAAACACATTGTTTGGCTTTGCTGCTTGAAACTTGATTTTGCATTACTGAAATTGAGCAACCTTCCATCTTCTGGGGAAGGAATATTGCACCAAGAGGCATATTCCTACCTCCAATCTGCATGGGCCTCCAGCACTGTGCTCCAGCCACACTGCTGCTCAGGTGATTAATGGGGCGAGATTGGTGCTCTCTTCTGGCGTCTTCTCACCCTCTGTTGACAGCTGCTGCTTGTGCCCACCTGCAACAACAAGGGTGCCTAGGGTTCAGGTGCAGGGGAACAAGGATGCTCAGGACAGGGAGTGAAAGGGGTTGGGCCAGGGCCAAGTGGCTGGCTCTGTTGAGCCAGTTTTGTCTGCTGCTGGGGTGCTGTCAGGGAACTGCTCCACACTAGCCCCATGCAGGGTGTCCCCAGAACAGAGCTGGTGAGAAGCTGAACCTGGCAGTGGGGTGCTGAGGCAGAGCTCTACCCTGGGTACTCCTTCCCTGGATCAGTCACTCACTGAGGGATCTCAGCAGCCTCCTGCCTAATGTCTCCTCAGAGCTGCTAGGTGATGAACTGGTCCCTGTCTCTCTATCCGGGGACTCTCCCTCCAGGACGGTGCTGCAGCACTCACTGTCTGCAAAAGCCCAGAAAAGCCCAGCGTGGCTGCAGCTCCCCAGGGCACTGCAGCCCTTGACACCCCCAGGATCGTGCATGTGTGTGGCCCAGCCAAACTCACTCTGCTGCTTGCTGTTCTCCTCATTGTCGGCCAGCTCCTCCTGGATGAAGGGGATGCCCTCCATGCGCAGGAACACCGACTCACTGGGACTGCGGAGCCCCTCGGAGCGGCTGCCTGCAGGGACACAGGGCAAGCATGCCAGCAGGGCAGGGAGGTGCTGTGCCCTAGAGCAGGACACAGCAGGTTGCCAGCCATGGCAACAGGTCCCAGTGCCAGGGACCCCCAGGGGGCATGACCACATGGCAATGAGGAACTACATGCCTGCACACTTGTACTGGTGTGCATGTGCAGGCACAGAACAACATCCATAGGTGTCTTTGTGCAAACACTCACGTGCCCCAGGCCATGTGCCACACTGCATGTCAGTGGTGGCATGCCTGTCATGACAGCCTGTCCCAGCACAGCGCCCCCCAGAGGGGACATACAGCGTTGGACTGTGGCAGGGAAGGGATGCTGCTGGGTGACTCACATGTGACACTGTTCCTCTCATTCAGGAGAGTGGTGGGGTCCTCCTTGGGTGTCTGTGGGGTTCCCCGTGCTGTTGAGGCCTTGGTTGAATCCCTATCGAAGGCTTCCATGTCAGGGGACTGGGGTGAGCTGTCCATGCGACTGGCTACCAGTGCATTGTGATACTGCTGCCGAGTGACCTGGGCGCACAGACGTGTCCAGCTCAGTGAGCGCCAAGCACCACCAGGACCTCCGGAGTCTTGGTGGCACCAAACCCCTGGAGAGCAGGAGATTGATATTCCCCAGCAACCACAGGGCACCTACCAAGCTACCAGGGCAGAGCAGGGTGAGAGGGTACCTAAGCAGGGGTTGGCTAGCATGGGACAATCCCTGACAGACCAGCAGTACCTTGACAAACTGCACGTCGCAGAGGATGTGCACTGAGTAGTCAGGTGTGTAGATGTTGTTGCTGCTGCTGTGGAGCTGTGTGGTGCTGCCCCCGTAGTCATTCTGCTCCCGGTTGGGGGACTCAGAGCGGTTGAGCCCACTGCACCGTGATGGTGACCTGTTTACTGCAGGAGGGGACAGCACAAAGGCAAACACTCACTCACAGCCCCATGCACACCAGGGCTGGCAGGAGACCTACAGGGCTCTGCAGTGTGGGAGGTTGTCCTCAATGAACACTGGGGGCAGAGGCTCTGCCCCATGCCAGCCCCATGCCAACCAAAGGGCCCAGGCAGGCACCTGACCTGGCACCAGCAGCAGAGGTTAGGGCTGCTGCCTGCTGCCTGCCTGTTACTCTGACTGACATCTTTCCTGCTATTGCAGGCCTTTGGTATAGCATTTGGCACAAAGTCTCCTGGTTGAAGCTGGCAACCCAGGGGGTTTACTTAACCTGCCTCAAGGGCACGTTCCTGTCTACACTGACAAGAGCAGGGGCTGCCACAGCAAGCTGGCCTGTCGCACACATGGACTGATGGCCTCTGACACGTGGCATGATGGATTTTGTCTGGCCACTGATTTATTAGGGAGCAAAGGCAGCTTGCTCCTTGCACAGGTAATGTCAACATCTTGCTGACTTTGCTCTACTACTAAAATGCCCTTCTATTATCCAGATTGCCAGAAAGCAAGCAAAGCATAGCAGTGTGTATGCAGGGCTGCAGGTAACAGTGCTCAGACGCAGCAAGTAGTAAGAAAACCCAAGCAATGAGTGCAGGAAATTACAGCACTACACACCTAAGCCACTCCTCCTTGTCCCCATCCCATTGTTCCTCAGGTTTGCATATTACTGGGGAGATTGCAGCAGTCTGTGGCACATATGCCACCCATGGTCCAACCAGTGAGGGGCTACCCAGCACCTCATGCTGTGGGTGCTTCTCTCTGGGCACTGTCTGGCATGCAGGGAGGAAGGAGCTTGGTGCACCATGTACAAGGAACTGGAAAGAGCCTGGCATATGTGGAGGTCCCTGCCCAAAGCCATGCCCTGTTACCTGGAGAGCCAGCCAGGGAGTCCCCTCTGCTGAAGGCGAAGGTACGGGACACTGAAACAGGCACTGCAGAGAGAGGGAAGGAAGGAGGGGACAGGGGAAGGGATGTAGGTAAGGGTTGGGGACAGACCGAGAGTAAGAATGAGAAGAATTATGTGCCAGAAGCTGTGGGCTGGACTCCCACCACTAGCTTTCAGCATTCCTTCCCACCTCTCTTATACTCTCCTGCTTCTGCTCTGGGGAGACACCAGCCTTGGGGAAAAGGACATCATCACAGACACAGATTTCAATAGTCAAAATCAACAGTCTGCTCTGCAACAAGGTAAGTGGAGGTGAGGCTGAGGGGGGACCAGCTCCTGCCAGGCCTGTCTGCTCAGCCACACATCTTCCTAGAACCACAGTGTGGCTAGAAAGCATCTTTCTCCCATTGGCTGAGTGCTGGCACCCTGCTTCAGCACTTCACCAGCTGCTACCAGGAGAGCAGACTTTGAGGTCAGCTTGTGCCACCTGGGACATGGGCAGAAAATAAGGCACTGTACTTGGTAGCTGGGATGCTTCTGTGTGTCCAGGCAGGTGTAGAGAGAGGATATGATCTGTAGGCAGGAGCTGGCAAGAGCCCCTCAGCATCATGCAAAGCAAAGGCATTTGTGCCCAGCTGCTTGCAGCTTTCCATAAGGCCCAGGGTCTGAAAATACTTGTGGAGATGCTATTAAAAGCCACCCATCCTGAGCTGCTCCTTGCAGAAACCACAAGAAGATAGGACCTTGCATCTGAGTGTGCCTGACCCATTCCCACAAAGAGGGAAAATCACTGGACATTCACTTTCCATGTTTTATTTACATGGGTTACAGCAAGGGTGCAGGGCTCCATGAGGAGCACAGAGAGATCAGCACTCAGCATGAGCAATGCACTTGCTGACACCTCCTGGTGCCTCATCTTTCTCTCCCTGATGCTGGCAGCGCTCATCTTGAAAGCAATGGGAGATTCATAGATTCATAGATTCATAGATATTAGGGATATATATATATAGATATCTGAGCCTACTGGTTGCCAGCCCCGTCTTTCTTCCATGGCCATGCTTCCCCAAGCTGCTGGCTCTCCTGCCTGGGGCGTGCTGCCCTCCCTCCAACCACGGTGCCCGAAGCACAGCTGCAACACGCTAGGAACTGTTCACTGCTTATTTGATTAATGGTTTAAAATGGCTTGGAAGGTAAAACCCCAAGGGAATTTTCCCTGCAGCCTCCTCTTTCTGCTTTCCTCCCTTCTCTCCAGTAGCGCCTGTTCCACATCCACCCCAGATCAAAACCTGCAAATAAAAATCCAAGCAAAGGCACCAGCATGAAGCACCACTCAGAACAGCTTAATCCAGGCAGGAGCAAAGGACGGGTCAATAACCCCTAGCGCTCACTTCCTTCTCTCAGTGACTGACCCGCTGTGATGCTGGCCCGGCCAGCTCCCTGCCACTGCAGCCCCAGCTGCCAACACCAAAGATTGCCTGGCAATAAAAGTCATGTGGCAATGGTTAATTAATAACAAGTTGTTAAATGCTTAATATCTGAATTCTCTGCTGTGACATGCTACTGACACTCCTTTCTGCTGGGCTTTGCTTCAAGAAGGAAGGACATGAGCCCAACAAGGCAGCTGCTCTGTGACCTATGCACTCACTCTGCCTCCTTGCTGGCCAGGGGTGCATGTCCTGTGGCAGGTAGGGGTGGCTGGATGGCAGCAAACATCTCATGACACCATAGCCACCTTGTGGCTTGCAGGCAGTACCGCTGCCTGGGGTCCTGGCGACAGTCACTGAAGGCATGGGGACATTAGGCCATGCAGCAATGTTCCAGGGGGAAAGAGATGTTTAATTTAGTCTTGTCCAAACCAAACGTGCTGTGGATGCACAGGGGAGCAGGAATGTGCACTGCAGGGTTAATCTAGCAGTCCACAAGCCACCCTTTCAAACAGAAACAAAGCAGGCAGAAAGAAATAGGTGAACCCCAGAGCTGCACAGCAGTCACCTGCCCCAAAGGACTCTCCCTCTCCCTTCATGACAATCCCTCTCTACACCTCCCTGAAGGCTGATCTTAGTGGGTTCTTGTTTTGATTAGGCACCCAGAACATCCTTATCTTACCATTGGCATTGCAATATCTGGGGTTTGGGGTGAGGGATGTGCTGGACTGGGGTTGGGCAGCACCTCTGCCTGCTCCCAAGCCACAACACTAAACACTTGCAGGGGTGATCAGTAAAGAAGGGGGTGTATGGTGTATCACAGTCTCCCCTGATCATAGCTCCCTCCTAACTCCTGCAAGCAGAGGATCTGCTCATCAACATATCAGCTCTACAGGCAGGGATTCTACTAGGATTGAGGCATCTATTTTTAACTCAGCTAATTTCTCCCCCCAGTGTGTGAACACCTAATAGGTAAATTGACATATCTCTGCAATCCTTGAACAGCCCTTGTTCCACCATCATGGGACCACCATTTAGAATGTTCTCTGAATCGGGAACACAAATAGGTCCAGAGATGTCATGCTGAGACCTAGATGCACCATGCCAGAAGTCACAGGGCGCCCATCTACATGGGCACATTGCTGGCTGTGGGCATGTCCCTTGCAGTGTCCCTTGCAGCATCAGCTGTGCTGGGATTCACCCCAAGGATCCAAGGTATGGAAAGTCCCTCTGCAGGGACTCTGGTGCATCAACCCCTCTGTGTGTTGTTTCTCCACCTTTTTTTTTTTTCTTTTTCTTTTGAATCACAGAATGCTTGGGATTGGAAGGGACCTAGAAGATCATCTAGTCCAACCCCCCTGCCTGAGCAGGATCACCTAGACCAAGTCACCCAG
>JAOEGS010014898.1:0-15297 GCA_025447755.1 Corythornis vintsioides | reverse complement strand
CATCATAAAAGGCTATCAGATTAGTCAAGCATGACTTTCCCTTACGGAATCCATGTTGACTACTTGTGATAAGCCTCGTTTCTTCCAGATGCTTAGAGATGGCAGCAAGGACAAGCTGTTCCATCACCATTTTAGGGATGGAGTGAGGCTGACCGGCCTGTAGTTACCTGGGTCCTCCTTTTTGCCCTTTTTAAAGATTGGGACAAAGTACATGACCTCAGCACAGAGCCTGAGCTGCTCAGCACAAGGTGCAAACCCATCCTTCCTCTAGCCAGCCAGTGCCATAGAGCACATGTTTTAAGCCTCAGCCTGTCCAGAAATACTTACATAGGAAAGAGGATCCAGTCAGGCTGCCCGCTTTCCGCACATCATTATCTGAAACAACAGTTGGAGGTGTAGGAATCACAAAGGAAGGGCTCCACCTGCCCCATATCCCACAGCAGGGCCACCTCACTCCATGACCAGCCCCTCCTCCTGGCCATCATGTGGCTTAGCCCAGTGGAGGCTGCATAAACACTCCACTGTTGGGGAGTGGGGCACCCACTCAGTGGAGGCTGCAGAAACAAAGGCATGGTCAGAGTGAGCCCACAGAGCCCTTACCTGAGGAGATGACAGCCATGATGGCAGGGACGCCATAGTAGGTGAATGCCCCGTTCTCAAACCGCAGACCTTCCTTGCCAACCTCCACCTCCACTTTCCCCTGAAGAAGGAAAACCAACTCAGAAGGCAGGGATCCTGCACTCCTGGCCACCAACCCACCATGTGCTGCAGGGACTCCAGGCACCCCATATGAGAAGATGGGCATCTCCACTGTCAGAAGTAACTCAGAGCAAGGTGGCATGGAGAGACAGGCCACCCTCTGCCACCTTCCACTTACCACTGCCCCAGGTACCTGCAGGATGAGGATGAAGTAGTCAACAGGGCGGTTGCGCTGGTAAAGATAATGCTCCGCTGCCTTCTTATTCTTTCGGTCATACTTGAGCTCCTGGATAACATTGGGGTGTTTCAGGAGCCGCAGCAAGATCTTCTCAGAGAGATAGGGGGACTTGAAAGGCTCCACTTCTAGAGAGGAGGCAATACACACTCGTTCAGTGGAGCTGGTACTACTGGGAACCCCTTGTCCTCTGAGCTGTATGGCCTCAGCCTCAGCACCCTGCTGCACAGAGAGGAGTCAAATACAGACTCATGGTGGTGGAGCAGCAGGATGCCAAGGGTGGGGGTCCAGGTAGGTGGAAACTACTTGCTAAGGAGGAGAGTCTGACCCAGGAACAGCTCAAGGATGCCCTACATGGCCAGCACTGCTACAGAGAGACACAGGACTTGCACAAGGTCAAGGATACCTGTTGCCATGAACCGATGTGTAGCCAGGAGGAGCTGTGGGGAGATCTTCACCTTCATTTCACTCTCTGAGAGCCTGAAGATGGAGAAGTCCTGGGGCTTGCGTCCCCGGTGGGGCACCTGCTCCTTCTTCCGATTATCCGCTGTAGAGCAGAGAGAATAGTGGTCACCCACCTGCAGCAGATGCAAAACCACTACAGCTGCAGGGCCCCATACCACATGCACACATATATAGGGAGGCACGTCTTGCTGCACCTTACAGTAGGACTGCTGTGAGCAGCAGTTCACAGATTCACAGATTCACAGATATTAGGGGTATTAGTTGGAGCAGCAAGGCACACAAAATCTGGTGTGCATCACAGCTGAGGAAGCAGCTTCCTGGGGAGGGAACACAGTGGTGAAAACACTTATTTCTCTGGTCTTGGGTTTCCCTGGCTGGATACATCACCCAGAACTGGAATGAAGCTTGGGAACCACCCATGGGTACTTCATGCCCAACACGTGTTCCTGGGTCAGGCTCTGCCCAACCACCAACTGCTGATACTGATACTGCTTTTATCTTGAATACTTTTCCCATCATGATGTTGAATTTATCTGGGGAAATTCGGCAATTTGCTCCAGCCTGTTTCCTTCTCATGTCTGTCTCTGAGGGCTCCCACCCTGGCTCCTGCAATGGCAGTAGCTGCTCTGAGACACTAACTGTACAGATCTGTCTCATCCAGGATCTCGGATTTGATGATCTCCTCAATGACATCCTCCAGGGTTACAATCCCCATCACCTCGTAGAACGGGTCTCCTTCCCCTTCATTGTTCACCCGCTGCACAATGGCCAAGTGGGACTTCCCTGTGGAGGGAGAGCAGAGCAGAGCAGCAGTGAGACCCCCCCACCCTGATGAGAAGGGTCCCCAGTATGGCAGGCCAGCAGGTGGACAGGGCTCAGTGGGAGGCCCAGATCACAGTCAAACCTCAGAAGCATCCACTGTCATCTAAAACCACCCCAGCTATGCTAACCCAAGGAGAAGGCCTGGACACATAGCCCAGCCTAACAGGGCTGATACTCTCCAGACTGATTTCTAAGTGTTACAAGACTCTGCCTGGCTCTTTTTTTGGGGCTGTTTGTTTACCCAAGCAATCTGCTCCGCAAGTCACTCCTTTTAGCTCTTTGACAGCCTCATGTGCAGGAATGCTGGTATATTATACCAGCTTCTTCCTGCCTTCCTTTGGCTTCATTGGCCCATGCAACGCTAACAGAGCAATGAGACAGTGTCCTCCAGCATAGAAATGTTAGTGTGTCCTTGTGTTCTACTGGTTTCACTCTTTCTCCTGTTGTTTTCCCATTCTGTTTTTAATTATCCTTCCTATCAAATTGCCAGTAACAGCTCCCCCACATCTTTCTATCCTCACTGTCCGGACTGATCCTAAGGCTTAAAATATGGGCGAAGACTAATTCCTTGGAAAAGCAGCTGGTTTTGATGTAGAAATGCATATGTTTGTTTGCAGCTTTCAGCCCAGCTCCTGCAGAAATCTTGGGTGAACCATTTGGACAGAGGCTGAACACTTTTCAAGCCATTGTCTTGCACCTGAACATTTTCTCCAAACCCTGCCCCTCACGGCACCTCCCTTTTGATACCTTAACAAACAGACTGGGAGCAGGGCCTTCAGCTGCCATGATGGTGACTCCTACTTGGAAGTTGCAGTCTTTCTCAATCAGAGTTTCATCCTTCTCACTTGCCCCATTAAGATGCAGCTCTGCCGATACATTCTCAGGCTTCTTGGCTTTTGGAATGCTTGAAACACCGCTATTTGTTTCTGCACATCCAGCTCTCTGTAAGCTTTTTTGACCTCTTCAACTTCTCCCTTCATTTATTATCTGCTCTGATTTATGCTCTTGTTCAGCAGCTTGACCAGAATGCAACTTCCAAGCCAATTTCTGGGTTTCTAGTTTCAGTGTACTCTTGAAGCTGCTACTGAACAGCAATGATTTTCTTAATGTCTCTGTGCCTCCTATGCTGCTCAGCAGTGCACACAGGTTCTCTAGTTCTACTTAAAATGTTTAAAATATTCTTCATCAGCCCCACAGCCAACAACTTCCCTCCTGTTTGTTCTTGATCCCTGGGGTCTCCTGTTGCAATGCTACAACAAACCCAACTGTATCATGGGCAATGCAGGGATCTCCAGAAACTTGCAAACACCTCATTTTCCCCATGGACCTAAAGCTGAGGTCTTTGAACAGCAATGATCACTTAAAAAGGGGGCAGGTCCTTTCTGCTATGCAGCTGCCTTAGCATTTCATTGTCCCATAAAGCTTCCCTGACAAACTTTCCTGATGATCTAGGTGAGGGGTTGTGAGCAGTGTTATGTGTAGGCGGGATGTGAGCAGTGTTTATGATGTAGCAGGGGTGGCTCTTGCCTGCTTGCACAGCTCCCTCCTCTCCCACTAGTGCCTTCTGGTTTGTCCCAGCGGAGGGACAGGGATGAGTGCATCCAGGGCAGCCCGTCACTAAACACATCTTGCTGAGGACCATGCAACCTTCAAATAACCCTGCCCTGGATATAAGATGAGCAAAGGATATTTCTCAGCTGCAAATCAGCACTATACATTTCTCACAGCAAAGCCTGGGCATTTTCCACAGTACAAATTCCTTCCTCGTCATACCAAGCTTTTATTGCAAGGCTTCAGAGAGCAGCTCACTGCCTCCCACGCCTACAGAATTAGAAACAAGAACGTAACATTGCAGCAAGTAGCACTGAGATACACTTTAAAAAAACAAATTGATAGCCTTGGGGCATTTTAAATTCAGCATGTTCTTTGGATCCAGCTATTTGACTCCTTTACATACAGGGGTTTGTGCATCTTGTCTGTTCAGTGGGTAATAACGCAAAATGACAAAAAAAAAAAAAAAGTGGAGCTGGCCGGCAAGACAGCAGCAACAGCTACATTTCATCTTAGCAAAGTCCAACTTTTGAAAACCTCTCCTTTGCCAAACCCTGCTCCCAAACACTGGGGCCATCTGGTCTCCTGCAAGTCCTCGGGTGAGCAAGGAGAGGGGAGAGTTATTTCTTTTGGCAGAAAGCTTGTTGTTAATGACATTAACACGCAACCCAAAACCACCAAGCCCTTAAAAAAGCTTAGGTGATACTTAAAGGCAGTCAGAGAGTAATGGAGGCAATTCTTTTTTTTTGGCGAAACACATCGGCACTGTGATTTACTCTAGAGCAGCCTCAGAAAAATGTGATTCCTGCTCCATGTTCACACAGAGGCAAATTAGATTATTTAGAAATAACCCAGCACTGTTAGTCTGGAAGGAGACCTACAGTTTCACTTTGCTGTGAGCAGAGCCAGGAAGCTCAAGAGTTCTTTTTTTTTTTTTTTTTTTTCTTCACAGAAAATAAACACTTGTAGCCATACTGTAAACCCCCAGGTTTAGGTTTCCTGGATAACATCCTCATTAGTGATGGAGCAGGTACAGGGGAATGAACAGAAAATTGATGTAATTCACGGGTTTGCTTCTGGCCCACACCAAGTGGGCTGATCCTAGTCCTTGCCCAGACAGTTGATCACAAAACACCCCAAAATCTGCTCCCATCCCTCATAGAGATAGGTGCATGACTGCTGCTCCCTGCTGGGACAGGCCTGACTTGCCTGACTTCTTCTGACCTGAAGAATACGAAATCATTTGCAAAATCCTGCCCTCTAACCCAGCTTGGTCCTGGGTCTTCCTCCCATCACATTTTCAACAGACTCCATAAATTTGGCAGCAGAAGGGGTGAAGTATTGTTTGTGGGTGCCTTGGCTGTATCATTATCACTAGTTCCCTTGTGGACTGGGGATGCTGCCAGGCTCAGCTGCAAACCCCTGCTTGTACCTAGGACCTCCCATACTTGCACATAGGAAAAATCAGTGGCTTTTGAGGTAGGTAGGAGAGCAGAAGCTGGGCTATTTTATGAGGTAGAAGGTATGTCCATGGTGGCACAGAGACAGACGTGGGTATATCAGAGGGGTCACATTCTCTTCTCCTACTGTCACCCTGCAGGTCTGTCTCATTAGGCGTACAACAGAGAGCTAAATCACTTAAACCCCCCAAACTTGAACTAAACCAGCTTTAAGCTCTTTAAAGCTGATTCTAAGAACTGTGCTATTGTTAACTGTTGCTTGATAGCTCAAATGAAATTAATTATGGGGGTGAGCTGCTTACCAGCTAGCAAGCTGTCACATGTGAATTTTACAGGGCTATCACTGATGCAGGAAAGCACAGTGAAACACTTGAGAATCAAAGCCTTAGTTCGGCAAATGCTAGAACAAATGGGCAATTAACTTTAGTTGTGTGAATAGCTCCACTTGCCTCTGCAGGACTGCTCTTGCACAGGAAGTCTACAGGTGATTAAGTGTCTGCTCAGCATGGGATACAACTGTACTAAATTCTTTATGAGCTATATGAAATCTGCTCTTTTCAATTAACAGCTTCAGGGGAAAGTTAATGCCTCAAAATGCTAAACTACAGAGCTAATATAAACAGCTGAAAGATTCCGGATGGAGCAAGCATCTAAACAGATCTCTAGAGCTTTTATGTCCATTTTTTAGGAGGTTTGTTTTTCATAGGTACCTAATGACCTTGGATTCATAGATCCACCTCAAAACATCCTCCCTGATGGAAGAGTAGGATCTGAACACATGGAAATGCCTTTACTTGTGGGAAAGTGCTGTTGGCTGCAAATATAGCCCAGACTACTACTTTGTATTTTTTTATGCGGGAGGTCTGCCAGAGGAACGTTAAAGATGCTTTAGCCTCACCTCTCATTCCACAGTATGAGCATTCTGAGCATAAAATATATTTTCATTAATTTTATGGTAAGATCTAAAGCTGTTACTAGGAGATCAAAGGTACAGGCATAAGCCATGAACCATTTACAGCTACAAAATAGAAGGAAAAAAAAAAAAAAAAAGAAGCAATTGGTAAATCAAGTTGATTCATGAAACAACAATGATGTAATTGAAAGCTGTTTTCTGTGTGCTTTTCATTAGAGCTCTCTCTGGGCCAGGAACGGGCCAGGAACTGCCAGCATCTCCATGTCCCTTTGATGACCTGTACCTGAAGTGAGGACTCTGATCTGAACTTCTCAAACTGGCAATTTATGTAAGTGTGCTCTTGTGTTACCACAACTCAGCACCAAGGGTTGAAACCATATGCCCGAGGACTTGTGCCCAGAGGCAATAGATATCTACACCTATGTTGTGAGAAATAACCAGGAGGGCTGCAGGCACCCAGGGAATTCTGTGTGGGGAACGGGAGCTATGTGAAGGGAAAACTGTAAATCCTAATCTAATCCAGACTTTCTTCAGCGATGACAACTTCATCTGTTGACATCTGTCTCTAGCAGTATACAAAAGCCTTTCATTTACTCTGCTTTGGTGTTTTTCCTAATCCTAAAGAAAAGTGGCGAAAAGGTGGAATATTTGGAATAGCTGATGTATTACTATTTACAAAACAGATCGGGAGTGTAAGGGGGAGATTGAGGCGACACAGAATCCCATCTTCTGTCTGGCGTCCTGGGTTATGACCCTTCCTGTCCACAAATGGTAGGTCCCCTTGCATGTTACCTGGAGCCTAAGGAAGTCTACAAGGATGCTGAGGACTTCTGAAGCTAAACTCCTAAAGAGCCAATGCAAAACTGTTTTCATTGATGCCTGTAGCATAGGACGCTTTATTCTTTCCCATACCTCAGTCTGAAGGTGCCTTTGACAGCTCCTGAGAGAGACAGTTGGCCAAGTGCCCTCTCCCCAAAGGACACAGCTTCCCTCATCCTTTGAGGAATGCCTCCCTTGAGAAGGCCTGCTCCTGGGCTTGCTGGACCAGGGTCAAGTAGCCCAGGGTTCACACAGTAAGATTCAGTACAGTTCTCAGGGGAAAGCAAAGCAATGCTTCAGACAGAGTTGCAGCATGAGTCACTGAAACCATCTTTTCTATATCAGCACCTCACCCACTCTCAGCCATTACACTTGGGGGATGTGTACAGGATAATTCCTGGGTAATGACCAGTTCCTTAATACATACAACTGGCTAGGGAGGTCATTCAGCTCATCAAGGTGTCTAAGGTAGTGCCTACCACACTTGCAGAAATCTCTTGAAGGCTGATTTAAATTTCAATACACGTTCTGTGATTGCAGTGACTTGCTATGTCAGTCCCTGGCAAATGGTACCTTCTTCAGCTACATTCAATTTGTAGAAGTATAATAGAGGCTGTGGAGTATTCTGAAAAGCAAAGATAGATCCTAGGACAGATCTGTTCTCAATAGGACAGGCTGCTGCTAAACCAGGAAGTTTGCTTTTGGAGAATTTACTTTTAGTAACTCTTAAAAGATGCCAAACCACAGAAGGCTAGTTTGAGTTGCAGCTTAGCCTCTGCCCTGATGCAAGAAAATGGACTAAGAGCAAATTTCTACTGTTCCTCTGACAGAGTAAAATCACTTGCTGAAAGGTTCCACTGCTGAATACAGAACTCTCCAGGAAATTAGTCAACAAAACCCATAAATTGCTTGAGGAATGGGACAAGACTATGATTTCCCAAGGATGCTACAGAACAAGGAGATGGACCTCACAGACAAATTCCCTATGAGAAATTATATCACAGGCCTGAAGCCATAGCATGCATTGCTTTGGTTATCTTCTAGGAATGGAGGAGAAACAGACTACATCACCCACAGCATTTCACACTGAATTCATACATAAACCTTTCCTCACATCTCCATGTTCTCAATGTGAAGTTTATTCTACCGGTACCTCATTTACCCCTCTACATTGTTTTAGCTTGCTAAATATGGTGCAGTTATTTCTCTGGTGTATTAGGTATTTCCTCCTGGGAGCCCAGAATAATTCCAGGTACTTGCAGATGTCTCAAATTTTTTTCACTCCTTCAGTAGCTTCAGCTTCTTTCAGGCTGCAGGTGGTGAAGTTACTGTATTGGTATGTATTTTCTTATTTCTAGACAAGAGGGGTCATATTTTTGGTAGTGTCCTCCACTTAACACTTTTATGTAAATGCTGCACAAGTACGTATGCCTTCTAATATGGCGTCACCACAAGCACAAATCATGGCTTAACATTTAAATCTGCCTTCAAGATATTTTTTTTTCCTTCTATGACCCTGCCTAGACTGCTGAAAAGATGGCAAATTGGGTGTCCAAGCCTTATTATTTCTGTCCATTTCACTGACTTTTTATGATAAAATAAAAGGCATCTTCTAGCACAAGTATTTCCTTCCTTCAGCTGGACTTGTTTCATACTGCTGTGATTTTTTTTTTTAATACAATTTTTGCATCTGCTCTCTTCTTTCAGCCTGTTGGTTCGAGTCCAAGCTATTATCTCACTTTCCACTACCCCACCCTTCTTTTTGCAACCTTCTCCGGGTTTTTCCCAGTTCCCATTAGTGCCTCAGATTTACCATCTTTCTTCAGGATTTGGTGCCAAAATATGACAATGAACAATGCCAGCAGCAGGCTTGTTGAAGGAGCAGATATGAAAAGTTTAACCAGTTCTGCTGTGATGGGGCAGGGCCCAGATTTTATCAGCTAGGAGCTCACAGCTACTAAACTACACTGAGCCACCAGGTCCCCAGGTGCTACTGAAGTGGATGTTATTTGCATACAATTTGAATGTTTTGGAAAGCTACAGAAGTGCTCTTCCCTAGGCCCATGGAGGGTAATCCCACCTACACAGGGTTCTGCTGGGGAAAGGGCGTTTGTGACTCATCTATGGATTAAACTCAAGGCAAACATCAATGCATCTTAATGGAATTCAGATCAAATGAGGTTAGGTGTGAGAATACCTAGAAACCAAGGAATGAAAACTTGTCTTCAAACTCTGCTATATAAGACTGGAAAGGGAGAAAAGGCTGAGCTTCATAATAAGGATAGCACAAGGAGAGAAAAGAGATGCATCAAGTAAACAAGGATAATACAGTGTGATATCAGTGAGTAGGAGGAAAGACAGAAAAGGGAAGGTGCTGCTGGAAGTGTGAGCAAGAGTCCTAAAGTGTTGGATTTAATCATGCCTTGACATTTGCAGTAAGGAAGAACAAATGTCTGTGTGCTGTAGCAAAGACCTCTGGCAGTGAAACTGTGTTACTGATACATTATGAAAAATACTACATTATGGGTATAGTAGATGTGCCAGAACATTCATCATTAGGGAAACAGATCAGAAATATACATTGCCATCCAGGAGGGAAAAAATAAAAAGTGATGGATAATTAGTATAAACACTGTAATAATGACATCAAATAAAAGACACAATAATTGCTTGAGTTAATCATGGGAGAAGGTACAGAAAGCTGTCAAAGTTTCTCTAGAGGTTTGTCAGGGACTTAAGAGTCTTGAGGTGGTTACCAATGCCCATCCTTACCAGAGACTTTAATTTCCTAGAAAGAAGGCCTTATCAGTGGGAGCATTTCCTGACCTGCAGGAACCTTGAAAGTGTGAAGTAAAGAATGTTTTCATTAAGCACTTGCTGAACCAATAAGCAATCAGCCTACTCTCTAATTAGTGGAGGTGTCACACAGGACCTGGCCATGGAAAGCAACCTTGATTGGATCAAACAAGATACTTCATCATAATTCAAATGGACACAGAAAAGGAGACGGTGAGAAGATTCCTTATTACAAATGGGAAATCTTTATTTTATAAATTAAATAGTCAAATGGGGCTGAAATGCCAGTGAAAGTGACTGGAGGCAGCTGGGAGAGAAAGCCTGTTTCAGTGGGGGAGCTGGGAAAAGGGTTTAGGAGGGGTTCAAGGTTGGCCTGGGGGTTTGTACACAGGGTGCTGCAAGTGACCAAATTCCTACAAATAGGAGAAAGATGATTTGGAAGAGAACACTACCTGGGGAGAAAAACATTTCAGGGCAGAGCTAGAATTGCTAACCAGCATACTGAGTTAGCTGCTGAGACACAAGGAGAAATGAGATGGGAGCAGAAATAAGTTTTAGGTAGAGCTCTACATAGTGGCTGTAGCAAAATGCCCAGAAGGCCATGATGTCAAACAGTAAGAGAGGAAGAGCCTGAAGTGAAATGCCAAGAGTTTAATGGAGTAAAGCTGAAAAAGGATGGATAACTTCCATTTGAGATTAGGAACTAGCACATAAAAGTGCAGAGCAGGTAGCAAGGTTTGTTAATGCACCTGTCAGCTCATGGAGTGACACACACAAAACATCTCTGTTTAAGCTGAGCAGAAAGGACAACAAGGAAAGGGGCAGTGTGCAACCACAAGTCCATTTCAAATTTGGAGGGTGAAGACATTGAATATACCAAAGTAAATCAGATAAAGTGCAGGGTACGTTGATCAAGGAGAGATGTGCCAAAGTCTTTTGATGTCTTTGGTAACAACTCTCTAGACGAGGGAGAGGTAGCAGAGACCTCAGGTGAACTTCAATAACATTGTAGTATCATGAAGGAAGCCACAGTTAAGAAAGAAGTGAAAAGCACAGAAGGAATTAGGAAGAGGAAAGACAACTGATTATATTAGAAGATGCATGGGGTGGGGAGGAACTACTGCAGCTTATCAAGGTTGAACCCAGAGAACACTCTTAATGGTCTCAGCATTAAAAAAAAAAAAAAAAAGAGGAATTTGCTTATATGCACCACTGGGAGTCTCGTCTTGCTGAGGGGCAGAGAAGGTAGGTGTGTGCCACAGAGAGAGCCCCTCCCTGTGATTCTGGAAGGCAGTGGGGACACAGTTGTGCATCTCTGGAGAGGATGTGGGCTTGTATGTATCTGATGATTACTTTCTTGGAGCATAAGAAATGTTCTTTCCTCCCCTCCTCATAGCTCTAAAACTAAGAGCAGAGATGACTCTTCAGAGAGGCTGTCTCTATCTGAGATGGACCAGGGTGGCCTTTCTCACATGAGCAGTTTGTGCCTGCGGCACAGCAGCCCCTGTCCACCAGGGAGCCAGTGCTGTTCTCCTGCATTACATCATGCAGGATGTCACCACTACTGCAGCTATTTCTCAAAAGACTCACTCTACAGTATGACGTACTGAGTAGCATGCAGCAAAACACAATTCCCAGCTGGGGGGGGAGGGGGAAAACCACAGGCTATGTGTTTTCTCAAGGTATGATTAATGAAATACAGGTCTCAGCATCTCTAGGGCTGCTGACAGCTGCTGCATTACGAGTACTGTCACAGCTGCAAAAATAGTAAGCTCTTTTTAACGGTTTAGGATTTTTTTTCTTCCTATAAACCTCTTGCACAAAAATACTTTCTCTAGAGCTGCTTCCCACTCTTAAGCTGAAAATGTGAGAGTCAAGAAACAAGATGCAGTCTCCTCCCATAAAGTCCTCCACGAAGAACAGTGCTGAATGCTGGCTTGATTGGGCAGGGGTGTGAGGCAGGAACTATGTCCAAGATGCGAGACCCAAGCAGAGACATCAGCCCTGCGTGCGAGACAGGCTCATCTGCTGAGCCAGTAATCTCTGAGGCCAAAGGCTCTTACAGTCTCTGTAACATCACAAGCATGGCCAGCATGCAGGACCTTGATCTACTCAAGGTCTGTTCCACCAGGTGATACCAGGGTCACCATCGCACCAGCACATGCAGAACCCAACTCCCCCCAGCATCCCCGGTACCTGCCGGGTCCTGCCAGGAGGCTGTGTGGGGTGGACTGTGGGGTCTGCTGACCTGGGAATCGGGGGTGCACAGGGGTGCAGGGGGAGCCCGAGAGGCGGTGGCTCGGCAGCCTCACCCTTCTTGAACTCCTCAAGCAGTGTGTCGAGGCGTGTGTCATTGAAGACACAGTGAAGGGGGCGGCGGTAGAAACGTGTGACAGTCTGCAGAGGAGTGCAGTCATCTGGGTCAACGAAGGCCAAGTCCTTTACGAATAGCAGGTCAACAATGTTGTCACGCCGGTCACCTTCATACACTGGGATGCGGGTGTAGCCAGAGCGAAGAATCTCGGAGACCGTGGCGAAGTCCAGCACAGCATCAGCGCGGAGCATGAAGCAGTCGGCCAGTGGTGTCAGTACGTCCTCTACCACCTTGGTTCGCAGCTCCAGCGCGCCCTGCACCATAGCCAGCTCCTCCCGCACCAGGTCGCCGTGGGGGCCGGCGGCGCGCAGTGTCTCCAGCAACCGCTCCCGCGTGGAGAAAACACTGAGCTCCTGCCGCAGTGCCCAGTCCAGCAGCCGGCTGAGCGGGTAGCAGAGGGGGAAGGCGGCCAACATCAGCAGCCGGGTGAGGCACAGGGTGCGGGAGGCGATGGCCAGCCCGTGCCGCGAGCAGACCGAGTAGGGCAGCACCTCGCCACCCAGGAAGACGGCGGCGGCGCACAGCAGCACCGGTAGCCAGGGTGCTCCCCGCGGCCCGCCAGTCGCTGCCGCCCCGCCGCCGGGCAGCGAGGCGCAGAGCCAGCCGGCCAGCGCCGCGTTGGCCCCCGCCTGCCCCAGCAGCAGCGTGCAGAGCAGGTAGGTGCCACCGCCGCCGCGCACAGCCTGCACCCGCCGCGCCTGCTCCCGCTCGGCGGCCGAGCCGCTGTTGCGCAGTACGCGGAGCTCCAGCGGGTCCAGGGAGAGCAGCGAGAGGCGCAGCCCGCTGAAGAGCGCCGACAGCCCCAGCAGCAGCAGGGCGCCCAGCGCCCGCAGCCAGCCCGCCTCGGGCAGCGGCAGCAGCCAGGCGCCCAGCGCCGGGGAAGCTGGCCGGACCCGCAGCAGGAAGCCGCCCGCCGCCCCGTGGTGCGCCCAAGCCCTCCCGTCCCAGGCGCAGAGCGAGAAGAGCCGCCCGCCCGGCGCCGCTGCCGCCGCCTCGCCCTTGCGCGGCTCCCGCACCCGCACCTCGGCCAGCGCCGAGCCCGCCGCCCCGCCTGAGCGCAGCGGCCCCACCACCTCCACGTCCGAGGCCCAGGCGCTACGCTCCCGGCACCGCTCCGCCGGGCCCCGCGCCGTCTTGCCCCCTCCCGCCGTCGCCGGAGCCGCCTCCTCGATGAAGACCAGCCGCGGTTCCTGCTCCCCCGCCGGCCCGCGGCTGCCGTTGCCCTCGGGCTGCGGCTGGAAGTAGAGGCGCAGCAGAAAGCGGCTCCCCTCTGCCGCCTGCACCGCGCCACCCTCCAGGGACACCCGGCCCGGTGCCGTGTCCTCGGGTCTCAGCCCCAGCAGCCAGGCAGCACCGGCCGGTGGCCTTGGCGACAGCGAGAAGAAGAGCAGCAGCACGGCTCCCCTGCTCCGGCCCCAGCCTCCGCTGCGCTCCGAGCCCGCCGCCGCCATGCCGCTTCGCCGGCACCGCAGAGCCCGCCCGCCGCACCGGGACTGCAGCGGGGAGCCGGCACGGCACGGCACGGCGCGGCGGCACGTGGGCCGGGAGGGCGGGCATCCGCCGCGCCACGTGTGACAGGGTGCCGGCCCGCGGCGCCCCGGCGGGAAGGGGCCGGCGGAGCGGAGTGTGGGGAAGCGTTCGTCCGCACGGCCTACGCGGGAGCATCACTACGGCAGGCGGCACATCTCGTGCGGCGTTCCCCGGGAGCCTATCCCCGGGGCCTCGGGGCCTCCTTTAATCTGGGTCGTTCCCAACCCCAGCAGCCCCCGAGCAGCGAGCTTAGTCCCAGTCGTCGGCGGTCGCACTCGTTCCCGGTTTCATCCCGGATCTGCTGCCTGTGGGATCTGTGAGGGGGCTTGCTCTTTCCCGTGTGCTGGGCGATCGAGGTTTGCTGAAAGGCTTTTGCCAGCAGTCTCTGGAGCTGGGGTTTACATCAGACTGTCTGGTACCTGCCGAGGCCCATCTCTTAAGTTTTTCGATTGATTTTATCTGCTGGTTGTTTTGTTTTTGTTTTGTTTTTGTTTTTGTTTTTTAATAGAGGCAAGATAGACGTTAGGTTTGCAGTCTTGCTAGGAAAATGTAACTAATATTTATTATGTCTAGACCCGATATGGAATGGGGTACACAAGCGGGGTTTATCGGCTAAGTTCCATCAGAAGGCACTTAGGGACTATTGAAACATCTGTGTCTTTCCTGGGCCAACATCCACGACAATCTTGAAACAAAGCTGGGGAGCTGGAAAAGAATCCGTTGCTTACAACTGTAACAGGCTCACTAGTGGCAAAGCAGGAAACTGGTCAGAAAACAATATTGAGTTTCTCAGTATCAGAACTGAGGTGTGTGAGTTATAGGCTTGCTTTTTTAGTTAAGTACTTGTCCATAGTACCCTTGTCACCAGAAATCCTCGGACAGCAGTTTGGAAAACATTGATCTAGGCTAGTACTTTTAAAAACAAACCATCACAACAAACAAAACCAAAATAAAGAAAAACAAAGAGAAACAAACAAAAACAAAATAATCACGCAACCAAAAAAAAAAAAACAAACAAAACATGACGCTGCAGGAGTAGGAGCCACAAGGTGGCAATCTCTCTCCGTACTTCCATTGGCAAATAAACGTCTGGCAAAAAAATCTCGGAGACTAAATGTGTAAAGCTGCGGAAGGTTGATCACATCTTGTAGCTTCCAGACACTCAACGATATTTGTTTCAATGCTAGATTTTCTTGTCTGAACGCTTTTTCCTTTAGGATGAAACTCTCAGTCTTGAAGAGGTGATTGCTTTTTGCTGGCTTTTCCATCCTTTGCCTCAAAACGGACACCAGATATTGCTTATTAGACTGCTAACTACCAGTGCTACTTGCTTGCTGGGAGAGCTACTGTGTGCTTGGAGAGAGTTTCATCTTCTCCTGGAGTACCTAGCTGGTTCAGAATGTTGCTAACCTCATGTTATATTAATGTACAATGTAACAGTTGCATCATATCCTTCATCATGCACTGAGATGGCTCAATAGGAGCAAAAATATGTTAGGGGTGAGTGTAGAGAGGATGGAGCCAGACTTTTCTCATTGTCATCCAATGACAGGATGAGAGGCAATGGGAGCAAGTTGGAGCACAAGAGGTTTAAGGTCAACACAAGGAAGAACTTTTTCTCAGTAAGGGTGAC